>BHFT01010673.1:0-79721 GCA_004320025.1 Laticauda laticaudata
GCAGGTCAACTAGAACTAGGAAAAGCCCCACCTACCTGCGCGAATACATCACCCACGTTGGACTGAACTAAAGGGAGAGGGGTGTTCTGTATGGAACTTGGTAGGTTCTAAGTCCCTTATTCTGACTGGCCGAAAAGGCCATTTACAGATTGGATTGGTAGGAACCAATCTGGGAAGCCGCCAAGCAGCGGGAAGAATTAAACAAGCGTGATTGGCCACAAGCCGGCAGGCAAGCCGCTATATAAAGGGCTGCCGCGGCTTGGGCTATGTTCTGTATGTTTTGCCTAGCGGTTTGAAATAAAGACTTGTTGTTTGGAACCCGGTCTCACGCGCTTCTTTCTGGACGGAACATATCCATTTCATGTATTCATAACTATGTTTATACTTATACCTATTATCTTGTAAGTGATTGAGAAAACAAATAAATAAAATAAATAATTAAATACCATCTCTGATCTGCTGTTGATCATTCTTGTATTCCCCACAGCTTTGGAAGGAGGGGAAAAATACATTTTCAAGGATTTTTCATCAGACAATGTTGTCATTAAATTTGAATAGCCAGAAGCTCTCAGGATGTCTTGAAACATAATTGTTGCCACAATTTAGAAAAACAATGGATTTGTGCAATCTCAAAATGGCAAGTGCTTGTAAGCTGGTTTCTCTACCTTCCCAACACTTATCTGAAGCTGGAATAAAATGAATAACACTTGCAATAGCACTTAGACTTATATACTGCTTCACAGTGCTTTACAGTCTTCTCTAAGCAGTTTACAGAGTCAAACTATTGCCCCCAACAATTTGGGTCCTCATTTTACTCACCTCAGAAGGATGGAAGGCTGAGTCTACCTCGAACCTGGTGAGATTCAATCTCCAAATTGCAGGCAGCCAGCAGTCCTGTGGTGGGATTCAAATTTTTTTACTACCAGTTCTGTGGGCATGGTTTGGTGGGCTTGGCAGGGGAAGGATACTGTAAAATCTCCATTCCCTCCCCAACCCCATTAACCTGCTTTCCAGTTCCATTCTCCTGTGCAACAAAAGAAGACCCAGCCAATCAGCTGGGACTCAGGAGGCAGAGAATAGATGAAGGTGGGGCCAGTCAGAGGTGAAATTTGCCGGTTCTCCAAACTACTCAAAATTTCCGCTACCGGTTCGCTGGAACTGGTCAGAACCTGCTGAATACCACCCCTGCAGCAGTCAGCAAAAGTAGCCTGCAGCATTGCACTCTAACCACTGTGCCCCGCCGCTCATCCTTTCTCTGGTAATGTTGCACCTCTTTAAAACCTCTGGATGATTCGTCTTGTTACATCAGAGGTTTTATTTATCTCATCTTTTGACACCTCACCTTCAGCTACATGGTATTATTTCACAGGCCTTTTGAGGAGAAAAGTGGCTTAACACAACAGCCTGCCAACCTTTTGGGCACCAGGGACCGGTTCTGTGGAGAGAGGTTTTTTCATGGACTGGAGGAGTTGTGGTTTCGCATGCTGCCTGTATCCCATGGATGGAGCTTCAGCCCGGTTTCTGACATGTCGTGGCCCAGTGCCAGTCCACAGAGTAGGGGTAGTTCTCTGCATAATCATTTAATTTATTAGTTTTTATTAGACAGATACATACAATTTATTAGACAGATACATACAATCTGAACTAAGAACTCTGTTTTTGTGCATGTGTGTGTGTGCTAGATTCGAATTTCCTTTACTTTTTTGTGGAGGGAATGAGAAGCATGGAAGCACAGACACACACATACACACACTCAGAGAGAGAGAGAGGGGGAGAAAGGCTGCTCAAACTGATGCCTTCACTCCATCTTATAAAGTGCCAGAGAAACCAATGAATAATAATTTATCAATGACTGGTATGGCTACATTTATGCCTGGCTTTTCAAGTGGTCTGATTGTCTGCAGAGATTCTTAGTCATCCAGATCATGACTGTCTTAAAGGTGTTTTTTTCAGGAGGCAACTGGACTTCCTTGTTTTTTTTTTCTTTTTGAAGATGTTTCACTTCTCATCCAAAAAGGTTTTTCAGCTCTGACAGGATGGTGGGGAATGGAAGGATTTGTATTCCTTGCAGACAGTTGGTTATTTGCATCCTTTTAGAGGGTCGTTCAAGCACTTGGAGGTTTATTTTCTCTCTGTCTCTGGAAATCCATTCCTATTTCCACACAATTCAAAGAGTGTTCATCCTAACAGCAAAAAGTCCAGTTGCCTCTTGAAAAAGTACTTTTGGGACTTTTCCTGTAATTCACAAGCTCAACTGGTCAGGAAGTGAAGGGCACCAGGCTGGAGGAATCTGGAGAAGGGGAAAAGATTTTTTAAAAGTCACACACTAGTTGCCATATTATTTTTAACCACGCACGGCGACTGCATTTTAGTGGTATCATGTCTGGGGGTGGCACTTTCATGTAAATCTGGAGCAGCAGACCTGCAATTAACTTGTGTGATCCCACTGGTGTAAGAGAGGGGCTAATAGCTGTGTTACTATCTTCCTGAAGAGCTGATGGGGGAAGGGAAGAACCCTAAAGCTACGTTGAAGTGAACATGTAGAGAGGAAAATGTTATTTGCCATGGAACTGTAATGATTTTCCCTTTCACAGGCATCTGTGTGTGTTTCTGTTCCTCCGTGGTGTTCATCCCAGTATTTAATCCAAATGAAGCTTGTTCCACATATTCCACATGAGGAGTGTTCCTGAAAGAAACACCTTTGTTTTATGCAACATCAAGTATCATCAGTATCATCATCACTCTGAACTGATCTAAAGTCAAGGTTTTGAAGAGAGGTTTGAAAAGGTCATCTGGGGCTGACTCTCTGATAGGGTTTGCACATTTGCATTGATCCATACTTGCATAATCATAGTTTGTTGTTCTGTCCTGTTCATGATGACAATCTCATTAAAATAAGCCAGAGAATGGTAAAAGAACAGCTAGATGAATTCAAATAACTGGGACCTTAAGGATTACATCCCAGAGTTTTGAAGGAGCTGGCAGATGTGATCTTGGAAACACTGAACCCAGAAATGGTATTCAGCAGGTTCTGACCAGTTCTGGAGAACCGGTGGCAGAAATTTTGAGTAGTTTGGAGAACCGGCAAATCCTACCTTTGACTGGCCCCGACCCCATCTATTCTCTGCCTCCCATTGAGTCCCAGTTGATCGGGACTGGGTCTTCTTTTGTTGCCCTGCACAGGAGAACGGAGCTGGAAAGCAGGTTAGTGGGGCAGGGGAAGAAATGGAGATTTTACAGTATCCTTCCCCTGGAGTAGGGTGGGAATGGAGATTTTGCAGTATCCTTCTCCTGCCATGCCCACAAACCATGCCCACCAAGCCACACCCACAGAACCAGTAGTANAAAAAAAAAAAAAAGAGGGGGAAACAGATCCAGGAAACTACAGTCCAATTAGCCTGATATCAATATCTGGGAAGATCCTGGAAGAGATCATCAAAAAACAGTTCTACGAACAGCTAGAAGCCAGGAAAGTTATAACTAGAAGCCAACACGGGTTTGTCCAAAACAGATCATGCCAAACAAATCTTATTTTATTCTTTGACATAGTGACTAAACTAGTGGACCAGCAAAATGCTGTGGACATAGTATACTTGGATATCAGTAAGGCATTTGACAAAGAAGACCACAACTACTTCTTGGTAAGCTAAAAATTGTGGGATAGACAGCAACACCACCCAGATGGTTTTGTAATTGATTGACAAACTGTACTCAACATGCAATCCTTTAATGGTACTTTATCTACATGGAGGCAAGTAAGCAGAGGGATACCCCAAGGTTCTGTTTTAGGCCTAATATTCTTCAATATTTTCATAAACAATCTAGATGAAGGAATATAAGGGGAACAGTGGTGTGATTCAAAAAATTTTACTACCGGTTTTTGGGTGTGGTTTGGTGGGTGCGGGAGGGAAAGGATACTGTAAAATCTCCTGTCAGTGGTGGTATTTTCTGGTTCTCCGAAATACTCAAAATTTCAGCTACCAATTCTCCAGAATTGGTCAGTATTTGCTGAATACCACCTCTGAGGGGGAGCTCATTAAATTTGCAGGAGACACTAAGCTGTCAGGAACAACTAATACCCCAGAAGATAAGCTCAAGATCCAGAAGGCGCTCAACAGACTCAAACACTGGGCCTATCCAACAAAATGAAATTCAACAGACAAAAAAAATATAAGGTTCTACACTTAGGTAAGAAAAACCAAAGGTTCAGATTAGGTAAATCTTGGCTCCACAGTATTGATTGTGAGAGGGGTCTTGGAGTCCTACTGGATAATCGCTTAAAAATGAGCCAACAGTCTGTGGCAGCAGCCGAGAAAGCCAATACAATCTTAAGCTGCATTAACAGAGGGACAATGTCAAGGCCACATGAAGTACTAGTGCTGTTTTATAAAGCCTTAGTAAGAGCACACTTAGAATACTGCATCCATTTTTGATCACTATATTATAAAAAAGAGGTTGAGACTCTGGAAAGAGCGCAGAAACAAAAGCAGCAAATATGGTGAGAGGGCTGGAAGCTAAAACATATGAAGAGCAGTTGTAGGAATTGGGTTTGTGTAGTCTAGTGAGAAGGAGGACATGATAGCAGTATTCCCAGTATTTGAGGGGCCATCACAAAGAAGACGGGATCAACTTATTTTCCAAAGCACCAGAAGGCAAGACAAGAAACAATGGATGGAAACTAATCAAGGAGAGATGCAACCTAGAACTAAGGAGAAATTTCCTAACAGTGAGAACAATTAACCATTGGAATAGTTTGCCTTCAGAAGTTGTGGGTGCTGCATCACTGGAAGCTCTTAAGAGACTGGACAGCCACTTGTCTGGAATGTTGTAGGATCTCCTGCTTGATCAGGGGTTTGGACTAAAACAGGAGTGTCACACTCACGGCCCACAGGCCAGATATGTCATGTGTTGGCCCCGCCCCCACCCAGTTTAGCGAAGGAGAAAAAAGTCCTGATATGTCATGTGACGCTGCCATGATGACGCAAATTTGACACCCCGGAATAAAAGACCTCCAAATTGCATACTGAAAAAGGTGAAACTTTAATTGCATTTTAATGACCAACCTTGGAGGTGTATAAATAAAAATATTTTCAGTGTCACAGAAATAAAATCTTACCTCTTTTGACCTGATTATTGAAAGTGAACAAGCAATTGAGTGTTGGTGTGGTTTTTATTTGCATTTTAAAAAGTCTTGATTGAACTCATTTTATTAAAAGAAATTCATATCTTGCTGCTGTAGTTGGATGTTCAAAATTCACAGTTCCCCTAATATATTTACGGCAATCATTTTTAATATGATGTTTATGCAAAGAAGAAAGAAAAAAGAAAAGTACATATCCCTTAACCATCACATTCAAACTATTTAATTCCCCTTATTTTTAATAAATAATTACCCTTTGGCCATAGAAAATAATATTCATCAGCCTTTTTATTATTTGGTAGTATACCAGTTCATAAAGGCACACATTTTTAAAGCATGATTATAAATCCATAATAAATTCTAATGCTGCTAGTTCCTACCCAACCCATCACACCCACAGTAATTAAGCACTTTAGTCATTGGTTCTATATTTAAGATTTTACATCCTTGTTGTTTTTCAATGGTCGTGTCATACCTCTCTAGTATGGATATATTTTTATTGATACAGATTAGTCATATATATGTACATTGTTTAGAGATAATTCCATGGGGGTTGTCCTTTTTATCAAGTTGTCAATGTTATAATGCAGTTGCATACTGAAATTCATTTCCATCTACTCAGCCATTCATTTTATTTGATCAGTTTGCATAACTACTCTTTCAAAAATGTCTCAGGATGGCAAAGTTAAAGCAACAGAACACACTGAAAGTACATCCACTGAAGGAAAACCAAAAATAAGACAATCATATGGGATGGGATTATAAATGTTTCTGATTCAGTGGTTAGGAGGAAAATGAGGTTGTTAAGGCCTTATAAAATACAAGCGATTCTCTACTCTGCTTTAAGAAAGACATAAAGCAGGCCTGTCAAAATGGCGGCCCGCGGGCCGGATGTGCAGGCCATGCCCACTCTGATTCCGCAAAGGCAAGAAAAGGTTGCGATATATCATGATACATCATATGATGCGATTGAGTTTACACTGTGACATAAAAGAACTAGAGAACCCATGAGCCACTGAGTCACTGTTTCAGAGATATTTCCTTACCAGATTTCTCAATAGCAATAGCACTTAGCATTATATACCACTCCATAATGCTTCACAGCACTCTATGAGCAGTTAACAGAGTCAGCATATTGTTCCCCACAATGATCTGAGTCCTCATTTTACCAACCTTGGAAGGATGAAAAGCTGAGTCAACATTGAGCAGTCAGGATCGAACTCAAGGCAGTGGGCAGAGTTAGCCTGCAATATTTCATTCTAACCATTGCAACACCATGTAGCAATGACAGAAATTCTAATGTGCTGCCTTCACTGAAAAAGTTGGATACATTCAGAGATATAGAATATCTACCTTGAACTGGTTAGCACAATTAGCACAGGAAATGCTAATTTTCCAACATTTTGCAATATGTCGCAAACTGTTTAGTCTATATTGAATTGTACAGCACAAAAATCATCACAGAAAAGGTTTTATGACATATTTATGTCATAAAGTGTTCTACAAAATTTGCCAAATTTCAATTCCACATGAATCATGGGTTCTGGATTTTGGACATATTCTGTAAGTTGGTCCATTTGAGGTACTTTTTTTCCAAAACATTTCACCCTATGGTGCACTCTTTCATCCAGTTAAAAGGTACAGGAATCAGAGATTTAATATCTGTATAATAGTAATCATTACTATGTCTTTCTGGTTGTCTTAACTTTCTAGACATCATGAAAACTCATGACCTCTAGGAGACTAAATTACTTTCCTCTAGGACCGATGTTGATGTTGTTATTAAAGAAATGCTTAACTGCCAACATTTCTCTATTTGACAGACACAGAGACCATTTATTTGTCTTGAGAATTTTCTCGCTCTCCATGAAGGAACATAAATCTATTGTTTGCAATGAGTGATGCATTTTAGAAGCAACCTTGGCATTTGGTCAAACTGGATCATTTAGATTGCAGGGAGAATTAATCTTTTTTCCTCCTTCTTAAATTGTACTAAATGGCAACAAGAAACTTGTTGCTACAGCAGATTCTTTCTTGGTTTTTTTGCTGGTGAGTTTGGGGAATCTGTCTTCTCCCTTCGAGAGGCTCCACAACCAGGGCTGCCAACATCAATATTGATATCATGAGAAGCAGAGGTGGTATTCAGCAGGTTCTGACCAGTTCTGGAGAACCGGTAGTGGAAATTTTAAGTAGTTCAAAGAACCATCAAATATTGGTTCTCCAGAACTGGTCAGAACCTGCTGAATACCACCTCTGATGCCATTGTAGCTTCAGCTTCTGCCTTCTTACTGCTTTACAGAACAAAGCAACATGCCATCTTACCATGCTGAAAAGACACAAGTTTTATCTTTTCAGCCATTTACCCATCTTATAGTATAGAAGCCAATCTTATAAAAACAATTATATTTTTATGTTCACTGATAGTTGATTTTGAGCTCTTTGAAACAGTTCGGATGATACTCCCCAGTTCCAATTATATGTAGTTTCAAAGTGGCTTAGAAAAGAAAAGGCTGGATGACATCCGTGGGCCCCACATTTAATAATTTAGGGCAGGAGTGTCAAACTCGATTTCATTGAGGGCTGCATCAGGGTTGCATTTGACCAGGGTGTCTTTGTGGCTGGGGGGAAAGTGACCAGTTTGACATCACCCATGCTGGGGCATCTGTAGTGGCCCGAGTGCTCTGCTGGTGAAAATGGACTCACATTCTATTTGTAGCTACAACAACCTCCTGCTGCCCTCGGCAAATGAAAATGGAGTTTCGGGGGGATGCATGCGCCCCCAGGCTCCATTTTTGGCCACAATGGCCTCCTGCTGCCCTCTGCCAGCAAAAACTGAGTTTGGGGTCTGCATCCTCCCCTAAGCCCCATTTTCATTGGCAGAGGGCAGTAGGAAGCCATCGTGGCTGAAAACAGAGCCCAGGGAGGCCACGTGAACCAGATCTCCATTTTTTCTGGCAGAGGCACTGTGGGCCAATCCTTTGCTGCTTCCAGGATGGCCCCATGGGCCGGATCTAAGCACCTCGTGGGCCAGATTTGGCTCACAGGCCTTGAGTTTGACACCTCTGATTTAGGAGCTTTCCTTCATGAAGATCATGAATTTTAGATTTGCTGGTTGAGATCCTGTGAGACAGATTGAAATCTCCCAAGCATGACCATCCCTCACAATTTTTTTTTCACCACCTGGATTTTTTTTTTTTTAAAGATGGGGGTGGAGAGAGGAAGTGGGAGCCAGCATTTGAAAAGTTCTCCTTTGTTCTTCTCTCTTTGTATATCAAATCTTTTGACCCTGAGTCCATTTTGCTATAGTACTGCTAATAAATCCCATGTTAACTAATAAACAAAATATATGACAACCTTGTCATTTCTGAGTTATAAATCACAAGGAAATGATGTTGAAAATCAATAATGAAATTATAATAAATTTTAAAAAATTGAAAAAAACAAAACCATGACTTAAAAGATGGCCAAAAGTAACATTAGGCCAGATCCAACTGCCTAGCCACCAGTCTGCTAGCTTTTTAATCTACAAAAGCTTTGAAAAGGTTAAGCCTGTAAAATCAAGCAGAAGATTCCTTCTGTCACTTTCTGACCTGAACTTTGGCTTTCCATTTGAATTAGCCACTTCTTTATCCATTATCATTCTTTGAACCTGATTGGAAATATAATTGAGCCATGATATTTATATGTTTGGAGTACATTAGATTTTCCCCCTCTTGTCTAGGCAATTGACCTTCTTCCTCATGGAAACAGCTTCATTTTCATCATGTTAACGTCTGTGTTACTTATGATGATTTACAATAGAAACAAGGTAGACGTAGTAAATAAATACAAGGAAAAGGTAGCCAAAAACAAACAAACAAGCCCCAAAGGAGCAATTTTCAAAAACTAACATCTTCTCTGAGTTGAGCTCAGTTTCTGGGAATTTGATAGGAAGGCCTGTGGATTTTTTTTTTCCTGGAGTGAATATAGAGGTGGATTGCTACTGTAACCTGCAATTCCCTGGAGAATTTTGGAGAAATTAATACCTCCTTCATACAGAATTTTCACTAAAGGATAATACTTAATTACCACTAAATTGTTAATCATGATTATTTGGCCAATCTGTTTTAAAATTGAAAATCAGAGGTTCAAATAGTTGTATTTGATTTGTGTCATTTTGAAATTGCATTTAATTAAGGGAGGGGCAATGGGTTTTTTTTTCTTTATCACTTTTGTTCATCAAATCATTTTATTCATTAATTTAGATTAATTCAAGACAACAGAATCAAATCCTTAATGTTTTCCTCTTTTATCAAAAAGAGGGAAACCGTAAGGAACTGATTCTGTTGTCTTAAATTAACCCTAAATTAAATTAACATGCCTTTTCATCTATTAATGTCTTCAAACTTGGCAAATTTAAGATTTGTGGACTTCAACTCCCAGAATTCCTGAGCTAACATGACTGGAGGAGGAATTCTGGGAGCTGAAATCCACAAGTCTTAAAGATGTCAAGTTTGAAGACCCCCATATTAATCAATGAAGAGAGAGCTAGTTCAGTCAACAGTTAAGGCATTAGACTAGAAATTAGGAGACCATTAATTCTAGTTCTAACTAGACTACAAAGCCATTGGCCAGTTCTCTCTCAGTCCTAGAAGGCGGCAATGGCAAACCACTTCTGAAACTACCAAAAAAACAAACAAACCCTGCAAGGACTAGGAGTTAACATTAACTTGAAGGCTCACATACTTTCCATTGAGGAAAGCCAAAACCTGGAAGAGAATTTCCTATTGATATGTGTGCAGTGGAGTATGGAAGATCTATGACCCTCCAGATTATGTCCTTTTTCTTCCTCATAATACTTCCCAACATTAGGAATAATAGGGGGTGCTTGAAAGACAATAAATTCTGATTCTCCATAAATAATTACAAATGCCTTGGAGAAAAGCTATAAATCAGCAGAAGGGCAACTACTTGGCATGGCTATGTTCCGGACATGGCAACATTTCCAGAGGCATTATATGGATCTCAAGCATCTCTTAAATTGTGCTTACCTTGGTAAGACATTACATGTCTTTCTCAACAGCTCAGTGGGGCTGAGAGTATGCCTGGCCCTAGTGAGCTTCTGTAACTGACAGTAAGCCTAAATTGGGTCTTCCTAGTGTCAGTCCAATAGTTTGGTCACTATCTCATTGTTTTCCTGTGGATTGGTAGAAGTTGTGCATTCTTTTACACCGTGTTTGAAATTTGACACTATGCCACACCTCACTCACTGATCAGAATTGTCATAATCACCAATGGCATGAAAAGGGCTTCTATAACAAGTTCCTGATTAAGCTGAATGGTGTCACATTTATATTAAGCACACACGAACTAGTTTTTCATTACTTCAGCAAAATATTCATTGTGTGGCAAAATTTCCAAAGAAGCAGATTATGGGAATAGGAACAACCTAAATGTTTGGCTACCTGAGGCAGTCGATCAAATGCCTGCTTCTTGGAGTCTCTGTGCAAAAACAGCAACAACCAGTGACATATATTTATAATAACAATAAAAAGAATTTGCAACCAAACATTTGTTGTTCTTTCCTAATGTCAGAATTAGCTGCTTGAGGCAATTGACTTATTCTGCTTAATGGTAGCCAGTGGCATTGCTTATCTTCTTGCTGTGAATTCCCAATTTGTCTTCTTAGCCATTGTTGAAAACAGACTTTGTAATGAAATGGACCTTTGGTCAAATCATGCACTCAAGGCACTTTGCAAATTTTCTGGGTGAGTTTTGAGCAAGAGCCACAGCTGAAAAAAAACACTTAGTTGGGGAACAAACAGTACAAGGCATTCTTCTGCATCTGGACTATTTTCCATGTACTTGGCATGTTGGTTCTTCAGCCTTGGTTGAGTTATGAAAAAAACAGCAAGAAACCAAGTCATCCTGATTGACTGGTGGGGTTTTCTGAAGAGCGGTAGAGGTAAATCTAGACTAAACCTATAGGCCTCCATTTCACCTAGTTGTTCTCTTCTGCACCAGGTGGAAACAATGGGGACAATACCATGGCATGCATTCTATAGTCTAGATTTCAACAGCAGCTTATCCATTTTACTGTCGGTTGCGCTAAATATTTTTTTTCAAGAATGAGAAGTGTTTATGCATTCATGTGTGCAGGTAGAATAGAGGAAGGGAGTCAATTTGTGTGTGTGTGTGTGTGTGTGTATTTCTTAGAAGATATTGTCCACAGGATGAATAGGTTCTTTATATAATGATTTGAGCACGGCGGGGGGGAAAGGAGAATGCCAAGACCAAAAGAAAATACAATACCAGTGCCTTTCTTTGACATTCACAGCCCACACAGTCTCCATGACATACAGATCTGCTAGATTTCTTTTTCAGAAGGATGACTAAAGGCCTTTGAGGCTGACCCAACCTCCAGAGCAGCAGGGGGTGCCCAGATCATAGTGATGGAAGGCAGCAACTATGTCACTATAATAAGAGTGCAGCCCAGCAAAAGAAATGGCAAGAAGGAACATTTCCTTTTTCAGTCTTCAATGAGAGATTGTGGAGGAGGAGGTTCATATGTAGTATGACTCACCTTGCTTGATCCTTTTCCTCCACATTCAAAATGGCTTCTTCTTATTCAAAGAAAGCAGCAATGAGGGAAATCATATGAACTTGATGGAAAATGCTTGACTCTTGTGTGTGTTTTGATTTAGAAGGCAAAACTATCATCATGAACCAGACGGTTCAGAGGTTGAAATATTTTCCATGCACCCAGTAAATACTCTGTACAATCATTTAAGGCCATCATCTTCTTTTGAATAAATTTTGGTGCAGCAATGGCAGGAGCCTTTAATAGAAGAAAAGGTAACTGAAAATCTGTGGTCGGGTATGAAATGAAGAAAGTGAAAAAGCATTGCCTCCAGTGTATTTAGAATAGAGTAGAGTAGAGTAGAATAACAAAGTTGGAAGGGACCTTGGAGGTCTTCTAGTCCAACCCCCTGCCTAGGCAGGAAACCCTATACCACTTCAGACAACTCCACTCCAATCTCTTTTTAAAAACTTCCAGTGTTGGAGCATCCACAACTTCTGGAGGCAAGTTGTTCCATTGATTAATTTTTCTGTCAAGAAATTTCTCCTTAGTTCTAAGTTGCTTCTCTCCTTGATTAGTTTCCATCCATTGATTCTTGTCCTGCCCTCAGGTGCTTTGGAGAATAGCTTGACTGTCTCTTTATTATCCCTATTTAATGTATTATCCCTATTTATTTTATCTTGTAAGAAAGTGCAGAGTCTACACTTGGAATGGAAAGCTCGAATTTCTTCAATGTTCATTTACTTATTTATATATCATATTTCTAAACCACCCATCTCCCTCTAAGACTTGAAGGACCACTGGAAGCATCCCTCATTTCTGTTCGTGCTGATTAGGACTGTGGGGAGGCGTAGTTCAGAAACCTCTGAGGGCAAAAGTTCCTCACCCCTCCTTGGGCACCATTTTTAGGACTGTTATTTAAAAATGGCTGTCTGACATAGCGAATCTGTTTATTGAACTTTGAGGTTTGGAAAATTGCTATAAGTTGTTCTGGGAAAGGAATGGAAGGCACGCAATCTTGAGATTCTCAAAGTACATATTTATCAAACGCTAATGTACTTTTGTGTGGTGGGAACATAAGCACCTAGAAAGTAGCTGAACATTTGTAATACTTCACTAAATGGTGACATGGAGCAGTGGTTGCTTAGAAATCTGGAGAAGAAAAAATGCTACTTCCTACATTAGCGAAAACGGCTAAAAATAAGAGCTCATTAGCTAAATATTGTAACTCTCTTCTTTCTTTCCAACAGACACATCCCCATCACTTATGTTGAAACCACTGGTATATTGTGAGCTGCAAAAAAAAGTAGCATCAAATTGCTGGTAGTTTTGGCTCCATAGACTTAACACAGTTCGTTTCCTATTCTGATCTGATAATTAGTGGCCAATGTCAAAACTCACACATCAAGCTTTGAAACGAAACCCATCAATCTGTTGATATGTATACTTTCTAAAAGCAATCTTTTCCTAGAAAACACCTGTATAAACTTGAAAACTGAACTGTCTTTGAATTTAGAAGCCATTATAGACAACTGAAGAATGGTGCAAAAAGAATCATCAAAAGAATAGGCTTTAGGAACAGCATTAAAATTTCACCAATTCTGCTGTTAAAATCCCATGCAGAACATGTCAAATGCTTCCCAGTTATTTCAAACTGTTCTATTATTACAGCAACTTTGTATCTATCATGTCATGGAACTTCAAATATGGAAGAGAGGGAAGGAGAAAGGTCATATATAAAGTTCAGCTTAACTTTCTCACTTATTGGAATTTAATAGTGAAACCCATTTTTTTTTATAGAAGCTATACAAAGTGTAATAAACAGCACACCAAACCTCAAGAAAGCATTCAGGGACAGAATTTAAGTTATAGGAAGGCAAATTTTGACTTATTCAGGGAAGAAAATCCTTTCTAAAGGAAAGTGGAACCACTTATTTGGTGACATGAAGAGTTCCATTTTGCTAAATGCAGCATGTTGGCTTGGGAATTCAGAGAACTGAAGTCGACACAACTTAAAATTTGCCAAGGTTGAGAAAATCAAATTTAGTAACCCTCTGCTTCTTCTAACTCTGTGGTTCTATCTCCCACACATGGAATCTCCTCTCAGCAGTACATTGATTCATTTTCCATATTCCAGAGATCATTGCTTGAAAACATTATCTAATGGAGATCGGGTTCCATCTTTTTAATTTGCTTTCTATGCAGGCATTAGAATTGAATTGGCATTCAAGGAAAAAAGGGTTTTTTTTTCTGCTAGAAGAGCACCTATTCTTTTTCCTTCTCCTTATAACCGGCTTCAGTGCTAGCAAAGAAGCCCACAAAGGCCAGCTTTTTCAAACATTGGGTCAATTCTTCTATAGTCTTGATTCTTTAGCACCAGCTATTTGGGGCTTCTGCTATTCCATGGAATTGTCTCCTTCTCTCCCTGAGCTTGGCAGGTATCAGAATTCAACCCTGAGCAAATCTTAACATAGTCACATTTGTATGTTTCCTCTTGAATAAATACACAGTCTATTTATTTGTTGATTTATTTCAGTTTTCATAGTTCCCAGAAGGAAAAGACCCTGGGGAGGTTACACATATAAACACATTTCAAACAATGGTTAACATATCAACTCACCCCCCATGTTGAATGCAAATAACCAACTTGGGTTGAAGGCTTGGTGAAATTACACTCTTTTCCAGTGGTCTTCTAAAGGCCATGAGGAAAAAATGTACTTTTTACCTGGTGTCTTCAAATGCCAAAAGAAAACAGGAAAAAGGAGCTTTCTCAAATGTCAGCACTATTTATTTATTTAGTTTTAGCATTTATATTCTCAACACTGAAGGGAGGGTGGAGGTGTCTTCCCTTATTTCATTCTCTTGCAGGTAAGCGTTGTGGCCAGCAGAGCTGCCAACAGATTCAGACAATGAGGAGATTGGGGAAGAACTTGGCCAGATCTGGAGCCTGGGGAAGGCTCTGATGGATGCTCAGCGTCAGACACAGAGACGGAGCCAGGGCCATCTGGCATTTCCCAACCGGAGAGGCAGCTGCCTTTGGAGTCAGAGATGAGTGAGGAGGAGGAACAGCTGGGGCCTATTCCAGATGCGCATATGCGCAGAGCAGATAGGAGAGATGAACAACGGAGGACAGTGAACCGGCCCAGGAAGCAAAACAATATGGATGCTGGACTGGCCCTTCCTTGGCTGGGGAATAAATAGGAGGAAAGGGGAGTGTTTTGGTTGTCACAGACAACCACATTTCTGGAAAGTTTGCTCCTGTGACAAAGACTGCTTTGCCAGAAGTGAGGGTTGTCTATTTCTCTGTTTGAGCTGACTTAATTTGCAGCCTCCCAGCTGGGAGCTCACAACCTTCCATTTATCATAATGAGCTAATAAGGACTATTGTTTCAGTTAACTTCTTGCAGGACCCTTGCCTGGACTTTCTGTTGGTGAATGCAGTTAATTCCCAATGTGTAAATAACGAGGGGTTTTATTTTTGTGGGGAATCTGTTTCTTGCTTCTGCGAAGGCCAAGTCAGAACAGTAAGATGGGCTGAAAATGAATGGCTCTTAATTGTTCCTAAACTCGCTGGTCAAGTGGAGACTTAAACTTGAGCCTCCTCAAAATTCAACTTCTTAACCACAGCAGAATAATCTTTCATTTTCATCTGATACACTTTGGATGTATTAGATTACATTTCCCAGAATCCCCAACAAAAGAAAACTTAGTATCAATATACCAAAACCTAGGGAAGCAGAAAAAGATTAATCTCGGAAGAACATTGCTGGATTCAATTTACAGCATAAATTTACAACATTTTGCTTTTCATTGGGATCATCCAGAAACCTCCAAGACACTTAAGCATACAATGGTCATTATGGCTAATCACCATCAATTGACTTCTGAGCCATGAAGATACTTGTTTTAAAAAAAAAAATCAAACCTTTGTGGTAGCAATTCTCATATGTGACGCTTACCCTAGGTAATGAAGGCAGTGTAATGCTATGCAAGACATATCAAGAGAAAGATCTAGGGAACTGCCAATTTCACACCACAATCAGAGCAGACGATTTGAGTCTCTAGGGTTGTTGGAAGAGCCTAAGTTCCCTATGAGCACTTTGCACCAAAATGGTAGTGCTTGCTGCTAGAGATGGAAAGTACCTTGTAGCTTAAATCCTGTAACAGAATTTCTCTTCCTCAAAACATAGGAAAACTGAGCCCTTCTATGTGTGAGAAATAGCCATGCTCACTTTGCATCACTGCCGACTTACCTTTCCTCCTTCTTAAATGTTAAGTGGAACATCTGGTTTCCATAAAACTACATTTCCTTGACTTCAACTGTTGGCATTTATCCTTAGGATCAAGAATCATTATGTGTTGACAGCAGTTTTCTACATGGCAGATCAGCATTACCCATAGAGGAGTCATTCTGATCCAAGGTATGTGAATCAAGTAATATCCATTTAGATGGCCCAAAGCCATGTACTTAACTCACAATTTACCATTCCAATTTATTGTGGTATAACTGCTGCAACAGAATTATTTTATATCTTTGGGAAGTTTTATCTCACGAAAACACTCAGGGCTACAATAAAAATCAATTTTGCTCAAGCATTCATGGAATTTGGGAAGGGAGATAGCTGATCCTTTCTTTTGGAGGAATATGCCAATGTTTAATATTAATCTACATCCTGTAACTCATCAGGTCTTCTCTCAAATAATTCAATTGCCATTGTCAGTGAGAGACTTTCTGTTTTTAGGATTCTGAAGATGTTTCTTATCTTGTTCTTAAAATAAACCTTTTTTTTTTTTCAAAAAAAGAAGTGCGCTATTATTTTTCTATCACAGACTAGAAAAGTGACTCAGCTCTCTGAACTTCTGAAAATTTTGTCTAGCTGGGGAATTTCTCATCAGATAGTTGTCAGCTGTCATGGCATTAAGCACAACAAATCGCTAGACATAGTTAGCAAAGATCGGAGTGTGACTTGTCATTGTTACCAGGTGTAGAGTCTCTTCGGAAATCTAAGCCAGTTTCCTTTGAATTTCATTTTTCTTCACATGAGCAAGAAAGTGGAGGGCTGGGGTGACTGAGCGCGCACCTCCCTAGATGACATTGGAGAGAGAAGGTTGGAAATACCTACCAAAGGCAAGGGGATCGATTAAAGCAGGAGGCTCTATGGGCACCGCAGCGGTAACCTAAACCAGTGGTCCCCAACCTTTTTTGTACCAGGGACCCAGTTTCACACAGAAACACTTTTTCAAGGACCGGCAAAATCAATTCTTCCCCAATAGTAAAGGGCTTCTTTACTATTTCTTTACTAAAAACATATTTTAATATATATTTAATCGTGATTATTCATTCTTTGTGGCCCAGTACAAAATGATCCACGGACTGGTACCAGTTCGGGGCCCGGTGGTTGGGGACCCCTGACCTAAACAACACAGGTATCCCGAAACATTGAAAGATGTCCCAGTATGGCAGTAGAGGTGGGGAGGAGGAAGAATGCAAGGTAGGGAAAAGGGTGCATGCCTCCTCCCTCCTGCCATCGTGTGGCATCCCTCCCCCCTCCATCATCCCTGTGGGAACTGTGCATAAGCAACTCTGGGAACGCAGACAAGAACTTCCTTTCTGGCAGCCATCTGCTGCTGCCTCCCCCTGCACATCCACGAAGGTCTTGATCCCACCACTTCCTCACAAGTGTCCCAGGCCCTTCCTGTTATCTCTCCTGCACTGCCTTCTCTCCCGGTTTGCTTCAACTCCTGCTCTGACACCCCAATAAGGCGAGATTGCTGGGCACACGGGTGCATCACAGACACAGCTAATTTGCATGCACAGGAAATCGGCTGTGGAGATTTGTCCCACAGCACAACTAGGCAGTGGGGGAGGGCCAGTGGGGAATAATAGTGGCAGAGAAGCACCAGGAGAGGGGCAGCCAGGGATGAACATTCATGGTGGGTCAACTGGGGTGGAGTGGGAGCTGGGGTGAAGTAGGCACAACCAATTGTCCCATTCCCCATTCCACCCTGAGGCACCCCATGCTCTACTTAACAACCTGTATAGTTGTTTAATAAATGCACTGGAGACAGCAGAGATGGCCATTTGTTAATTGAGGTAGTTCATTTATTTGTCCTAACCTTCAATCCTAATGGGCGGGATCCCTTACAGTCATTACTTGAGGTCCACAGCAATAGAATTAGTAATATATGTAATCCATCTGGTCCTGGTGAGTTGAACTCATCTAGACTACACAGATGTTCTCTTACCATTTTGTTGTCTATTTTAATTTGTATTCCTGTTTGTTTACAATTCTGTTTGTGGTAAGTTGGGCTATTTTTTCTCCTTTTGTGTGAAGACAGATGCAAATAATGAATTAAACAGCTCTGCTTTCTCCCTGCGGCCTGTCACTTCCTGGCTATCTCCTCCCATTAATGGACCAATTGATTCCTTAACTTTCTTCTTCTTTTTTACATATTGGAAAAAAAAATTGTTTTAGCCTGGGATGGTGTGCATCTATCTTCAAATCATAGATCATCTTCAGATCACTACCCCTAGCAGTTTTGAGAAGCTGTGTTGAGAAGCTATGTTGAAAAATCTTACTCGAACTAAGTACAATAATTTTGATCTCTTAAACTATGCTATCTGTTATAACTGCTTATGGAACTCGACAAAGATCTGCTGTTTTGTTCCCCTCCCTATAGCTTGGCTTGTCATATCTTTCATTTCAAATTTAGAGTATATTTTCTATTTGGGTCATATATACTTACCACTAAGCATCTTTTAAAAAAGGGAATTAAAAAGCATTTCATTTTACTTTCTGTATCTCTTATAATCTATTGACCAGAGAAGGCTTTTATGATAATTCTAAATTTGGTCAAGAAGTGATAAAAATGAGCAACATATTAGATTAATGCTTTTCAAACTGCAATCTGGAAATTGGCAATGTCTTAAAGTTGCCAAGTTTGAAAAACACTGTTTTAGATTTAACTGGATGCAAGATTTCACATGAAATTAGATGCAACTTGGAGAAAGAAAGCTTTTTTGAAATCAATTATGAAATAATTAATTATTCAAAGTGTAAGGAATAAATGGGATTTTTTGCAGCTTTTAGTTTACATTAACATTCAGCTCACCAAAAAAAAAAAAATTCTAATGGACACATTCAGAAATTGCCTTTTTTATTTCAATAGTAACACAACTGTCAAACAGAAAAAAATGGAATGTAAAGAAACTGTTTCGGGAAATTTCTTAATAAGCAATAAGGAAATATTACTGCATTAGTTGTTATTTGGCAAATATAAATAAGAGAAATATTTAGTACTTAAGTGTTTGGCAACTTTCTTTTAAAAAAAACACTTTTTCACTGTCTGGTTTAATCAAAAAAGTTATGAGGTGTTTCAAAATTCTGAATATACCTATTCTAATAGTATTAAATTGTACCTAGGTTGGCAATTTCAACATTTGAAGTAGAAGTTACTATTTATAGTATTATTTAGGTATTCTGAATAAGTTGATTATTCCTCACACTATTCAGAGAAGCATTTTCCAATAAGATAGTGTTTTAAGAACCTTTAATATATTTAAAAATGTAAGATTTTGTATTACATAGGATTATATGCTATTGATGCTATATGTATTTGCTTTTCCAGAAGAAATCCCTTTCATGCTTTAAAAACGCACCTTAATTTCATATTATTCAGTGTAACATGTATAATATTAAAGAAAGTACCAAACAGGTTATGTGTCAAAAAGAGCGCTACACATTACAAGGCAATTACACATTTTTGACAGAAAAGTAAAAGGCAATTCACAATCATTTTCAAGATATCTGTGAGATTTAAGGCCATTTGTTCTACTGTAAAATTTTGACACAAATACCCAGAAAAATGTGAATTTCTTGTAAAAACTGTACATGCAAAAACACTGGATAACTGAGATAAGAACAAGCATATCATAAAACACTTGAATAGTTCTATATACAAAGTTGTGCACAAAACAATACAATTGTGCAGTTTTAATCAAGTTAAATAAGATTCACGACTTATTGTGCCCTCCATAGCAATATGACTGTGTCTTAGCCAACTCAAAATGAGCCAGCCCCACTTTTGAATAGCCAACCTAGACAAACCTCATAGCAACTGTCAATCATAGTAATATATTCACCTTCAGAAAGCAAGATAACGCCAAAGGTCTATTGTTATTCAATGCAAGATACTTTACAGATTTCACACCTTACATGAGGAAACACAGGGCTCAAAAGTTCTTAGAAGTGCATGATACGGTTGTTATCATTTATTATGCCAGCATAATCAATCTTAAAAAATGTAAACACAAGTTATTTTAGGATTAGAGTATCTTGCAAAAATACATTTTCTTACACTATTCACATCTTGGAAGCTTATTCTCAGATATATCAAGTTGATACTTTGCTGAGCTTTTCAATGAGGTGTTTCCATTATTGAGACCTATGAATGCATTTGTCCCCACTTTCTATTTTTAGCTTTGCACCTAATTCGTCTGGACAATCATTCAAAGAGATATTGCTTCTCTTGTGGATTTTTACTATTGCAAGATAGAAGACAAATGTTTAAGAATAACTATAAAAAGTTGTTAAATTTCAAAAGTAGTAACATGTAAACAGTGATACAGAGGATTTGCATTCATATTATATACGTATTAGGTCAGAAAGACAAAGACTTTTGAATGGAACCCGTGGTCTTGTGCTTTCTCCAATCGTGCCTCCCTCCCCCCGCCCCATATTAATAGGCATTTTCTGTTAGAAACAGTAACACTTAGAAACAACTTCACCATTTTGCTTCTTGTAAATAAAAGCTGTTCAGTTGCATGTGCAACAAGTTTGAACATTTTGGTATATGAAGTTAACTTATTTTTTTTTCTTTTCCCAAGCCCACTAGGAAATTCTACTTACTGCATACAAAGAGCTTGCTGGCTCTTAAAAGTGCATCACTGTACTGGAATTCTTTCTTGGCAGCACTGTCTAATTTTGA
This sequence comes from Laticauda laticaudata, assembly GCA_004320025.1. Classification (NCBI taxonomy): domain Eukaryota; kingdom Metazoa; phylum Chordata; class Lepidosauria; order Squamata; family Elapidae; genus Laticauda; species Laticauda laticaudata. The sequence goes on from BHFT01010673.1 coordinate 20,688, forward strand.
AAAGTATTCAATATTCAAAGTGCTCATATCTGAGTCTGTACCACGTGAGTAGGTGGTGTGTACGGAGGTGGTGCCGGAGATGGCTTGATTCCTCTGACCCTCATGTAGGAAAGAAACTGGTCCGGGATCTCAGCTAAAACATCTCTTGCAAGTCGGGCCATACTTAATATGTGGTTTCCAGTTCTGTCAATATAATCCCGAAATGGTACAAACTGAAATGAAACAGGCAGGAAAAGTTTAAGTGTTGCTTTTGTGGTGTCATACAGAATGAAGTCTAAAGCAGGAAATAAAATACTTTGAGACGAATGCAGGGAAAAGCAACATGAAACAAAACAATCTTCATCAAAACCACAGTCATAATGTACTTTAAAAGACCATTTAGAAAAAGTTACTTCTCACCAAAGATCTGATCAAATACAAACACACAAATACCACCAGCAGCAAAACAATATGGATCACAGATTTCACATGATACCATAAAATAACCCAGACTTGTTTCTCTATTTATTATGTTCACTTATCTGATTATAAGCCCAATAAAGTACTTTGTGGATGTGTGAAGATGTACTGTGGTTAGTGAAGTTGGAAGTTTCCCATTTTTTTTACTGTCTTTATTATTTTTACTGTCATTTGTGAGCCGCCTCTGGCAATTTTGCTTAAAGCAGTGGCTATAGAAATCTTTTAAATGAATCAATACATTAATATTTTGTCTTACCTGTACTATATCTCTTTCTGCATAAACTCCTCTTGATGAAACTCTTATTTCATCACCATCCAATTCTTCCATGGCTTAAAAGAAAAAAATATTCCCATTATTTCACTGTCTGAAATTAATCAATGCAGACAATCTGATATGAAATGTGTGGTTTTCCTATGTAAATAATATATATAGTGCAATTACATCCTAGATATAAACTGCAGTATTTAATGAACTATCCGTAAGCATTTGATGTGTGAATTACTGAAAAAACTACATTTCCTGCAAAATTATAAGGTTAAAGAACAAGACATTATAAGAAGAAATTGAAATAATTGAAATAAAATATCATAGACTGGCATAGTTTTCAAACTTGTTAGAAGGAATACAATTGTTCAATTATTTTTTTAAGCAAATGGATCTAACCTTTTAGTTTAATATACATATGTAAAAAAAAATGCCAGAAAATGTAGGCTATATTAACAGAGGGAAGGCAAGATCCACTAATGAGAGAATACAGAAGAATTATGAACAATTTACTCCTACCAGTGCATTGTCAACCGTCCTCATTTATCAGCCAGAAGACTCAAATCCAGGCAACCCACACTGGCCCTTACACAACCTCTGCCCAACAACTTTAACATCAATTTCCAACAGAACGCCCAGACATAGGAAAACATATAAATGACTCTACAAAAAAGGTGCAAAGCTTTGAACTACCATGGGCAATCTTGAATATGCTTTGCAGCTCACTTGGTGTCTGCCAGGACTCTCTCTATAATTGGGGCATAGTATCCTCTCCTCAGAGAGACTGCGGGGTCCCATATCAAACTGTAGATCACACTGTGATAGGCTGTAAGCTAAGGGCATATACTAGTTCAGCATCTGATTTTTTTCATATATAAACAATGCTGTGCTTCAATGGTTAGATGGCCTAGCCCTAGACACTGATATTTGAACATAGATCTTTTAAACATTGATTTTGTTATTTTACTAATATAGGTGAAATGTTAATATATATTGCTAGTCTGTGTATATGCCATAGGCTAAATAATAATAAATAACAGAAGGATGGCAACAAGATCATGTAAGGTGTTAATACCTCTTTATAATGCCTTGGTAAGACCACACTTGGAATACTGCATACAGTTTTGATTGCCACATTATAAAAAAGATGTTGAGGAGATAGATAATCTCACTCAGCGGCTTTATGAAGATGTTAAACAGAAGTGGAGAGAGAACCGAACTCTGTGGGACCCTGCAAAGCAGCGGATGAGGGTTGGATCTCTCACTTCCTATCAACGTCAACTAGAGTGATCACAGAGAAAGGAAGTGAACCAGGACAGCACAGAGGCTCCCACTACCAACCTCCGAAATCACTCCGATACAATGGTCAATGAGATCAAAGGCCACCAAGAAGTCAAGTAAAGCAAGGTTGGATGTACTACCCCCATCCTGCTCCTGCCAGAGATCACCAAAAAGCACAACCAATGCCATTTCCATCTTGCATCCAGGCCTGAATCCTCACTGATAAAGGTCTAAACCAGAGATGTCAAACTCACGTTATCATGGCAATGTCACATGACGTATCAGGATGTTTTTCCTCTTTGCTAAACTGGGCATGGGCGTGGCCAGCACGTGACGCATTCAGCCTGTGGGCGGGGACTTTGACAACCCTGGTCTAAATAATCCATTTCATCCAGGAACCTCTGGAGCTGTTGCAGGGGAGCATTCATCATACCAGGACCCACCAGCATGTCATGTACTGGGAAGCTTTCCAAAACCAGGAAGGGCATGGATCTAAAACACAGGGATGTATGTGCTAATATTCTCTAGGTTTCTGATCACTTCCTCAGGAGCAGCAGACCAAACCGTTCCAGATAACAGGGCAAGGACCTGCCCCTGATGCCTCCACTGGACCAACAACCATGCTGGCATCTAAATCATGTGTGAAGATGCTAAAGAGTACTGGGCCTAAGACAGAAACTTGGGATATCCCACTGCATACTTGCTTCCAGGTAGATGTAGTTCCATTAAGCAGTACAGATTGGGTGTAGTTGCTAAGTCAGTTGTGAAGTCGTCTGGTGGTGATGATATCTAACTTACATTTTTGTATCTTACCAAGTAATAGGTTGTGGTCTACTTTGTCAAATGCCTCAATGAAGTACAAAAGTATTTTGTTCACAGCATTTTTTCTGGCCCACTAACTAATCACTTTGTCAAATAATTTATTATATGAAAGATATAACAAATTATTAAACAAAAAAGTATAGAATTTGTCCCACTGATTTGTGTAAGACTTCTCTTTAGATAACAGGAACTATATTAAGTGAGGTCCTCACCATCAAATTCCGCAGGTCCAACACCCACTATTATTATTGACATTGGGAGTTTTGCAGCCTTCAAAAGAAAAATAAATGAAAAGTTACATCATTTTCAGATATTGCAGGAAAATACTTTAAATATACATTTTTATCCCTTAATATTAAAAAAAACATTCATGAAATAGCTAAATAAAATATTTGTTTTATTTTCATCCTTTATTTACTTTTGAATCCAATAACCAACCTGAAATGTATTTTCAAGTTTTTATCAGGAAATGAAACAATAGTTTCAAACATACATGAAAACTAAATTACTTAAAAGTATGGAGGAAAATTAGAACCTCAATCTTCTCTTGTTGCTTCCTATCACCCATGTTTTCAAAGGTAAAAATATAAAAACTCATACAGTATATTTCAAAGGCCAGTTAGTTCTTGAAACAGCAAAATGTGGTTGCTTCTATGACATTTACAATTTTTCTATTGATCTCTGATATTTTAAAGATTCAACCTACATCATTTAAAAACGGTATTTTACATGTTAATTAACTTAAATTTTCAATATGTGGAAGACAGCCTCATTGTAATCTGTGAGGGTACTTCCTTCCCATTTTCTTTTCCTCTCTTGGAAAAGGAGACAGCTCAATTGGCCAGATCCTGCCTGTGCTCCAGCTCAATGCATAGGAGATGGGGAACACAGCTGAGCAAATCAAATGATTTCCAGAACAAAGTCAACTTGGTAAGCATGCAGGACCAGAGCCAATATCCAGAGGGTGAACTGGAGGCATGATGAGATGGGAGTTTTTCCAGAGGGCATGCCATCAAGAGGGGTAAGGAACTATTGACTAACTAACATATATAGCAGGCAGCTAGAGCTGTAGCACAGTTCCACACCCAGTCAGGGACTGAAAAGATGCTGAAGTCATAGGAACAGCTCCAGCTAGAGGCAAAGTATAATTGTCCAAAAACCCTACAAAATGTTAGCCGATCAGCTAAGCCTGCGATGACTAAAGTGGGATGAGATCTAAGGCTGAATAGGGAATAAAGTTACTCCACATTCCACACTTGGGAGAGAAGCTAAGGACAGGGCTAACTAAGCCCTAATAATTAATGCAGGCATGGGCAATTTAAGCAAGCCTGTAAAAGAGGGAGAGGGGGAAATTCTTTTAATAGAAACTTATCAAAATAATAAATATAGGTAGAGAAAGACACCCATAGAATTAGATACAAGTAATTAAAATTTAGGAACTGACATACAGAGACATAAGATTTAGAAAATGGAAGGATATGCTCCATTTTGTTTGGGAAAAAAATTGATTACTTTACTACAATAAATCCTGCCCTTTCATAAAGGAAGAGAAAATTTGCTTCTTGTTTGTGGTCTGTACCATTTTCCAAAAAAGAGTTTGCCACAAAACATAACTTACATTCACTATGGACTCCTTTGTCTGAGCCATATCAGAAATGACTCCATCTGTAACAATGAGAAGAACAAAATACTGGGAGCCATCTTTTATTGAGGCAGCATATCTAAAAAACAAAAAAGAAGTCTTCACATTTTAATACTAAACACTGTTTGGAATGCTTTTAAATCTGAATCTAATTAACACTAAAATAAATGATAAACACCCAATTATTTTAAAAACAAAAACCTTTGAGTATTCAAATTGTATTCCTAGTCTATGGTTATGTTTTTGGTAGGTTGGACTGCATTACCTTTTTGCTTGAAGACAGATGCAGATAATGAATGAAGTACCTCTGCTTTTTCTGTACTGCCCATAATTTCCTTGCCATCTTTTTTCATTGGTGGACCAATTGTTTCCTTGACTTTTTTCTTGTTTTTTATGTGGTGAAAGAAACTTTTTAAATTATTTTTCACATCTGTTGGAAGTCTTACTTTATTCTGAGTCTTTGTCTTCCTGATCATTTTTGCAAGTTTGGGCTATTTGTTGGTATTCTACCTTCGCTATGCATCTCTTTTTCCATTTTTTGTACTTATTCATTTTGTCTTTCAGTTTATCAAAGTTCTTTGTGTAACCAAGCTGTTTTTTTCCTGGATTTCTTGTTTCTCTTTTTCAGTGGTATTGATCTGGATAGGGTCATTGTCCATATTTTTCAGAGTTTCCTTGACTTTTTTCTTATTTTTCACATGTTGAAAAGAACTTTTAACATTATTTTTGACATTTTTTGCAAGTCTATCTTTTTTGCAAGTTATTTGGAGCCTTAACCTTCTGGACTTCATCTCTGCAGATTTTTCCTATATGCTGGCATTCTGCCTTAGTTAGATGTCCCTCTTTCCATTTTTATACTGATCCTTTATATTTATAAAATAGAAAATTAGCAATTCTCAAGACAGATTTGGCAGTCATGTAAAACACTCAACAAATGAATCAGCTTCAAGGCCATCCAGTGCTGGGGAGAGATAGCTAATTTATATGAAGAAAAAGCTATGGGTCTGAACCACTATAGCTTTATGAGCCCTTGTATCCCATAGTAGCAGTGGACAATGAATTGCTGCATTTGATTTAATTCCTGTTTTCTAATTTAACTGAACTGCGTCTACTAGTATTCCGGTCTTGGAAAAGCTTAATTGTCTAAAGATAGGATATTTGTGATTTACGTTGGTAATAATATATAGCTGTGATGGTGAACCTACAGCGCGCGTGTCATAATGGCACACAGAACCATTTGTGCCGGGACATGAGCCACAGGCAAGCTTACGTCACTGTGCATGTACATGCCTCACAGCTGATTTTTGGGCTGCCTGAGGCCTTTTTTTGGCCTCCCAGAATCTTGAGGAAAGCCTTTGCAGGCCAAACAATAGGCCCGTTTTGTCACTTCCTTTATTTCTGGAAATATGAGAAGTGATAAACGGGCCCATTTTTTGGCCTGCGAAGGCTGCAGAAGTTTTCCTCAAGCCTCTGGGAGGATGAAAAAGGCCTCAAACAGCCCAAAAATCAGCGAGAAGGTGCAGTGCAGATAAGGGGGCGGCCGCGGGGGGATTGCACACACATGCGCAGGGGGAATGGGGGGCATACGCATTGCCATCTGGGTGCTGGCATGAGCATGCGCACAATTTTTTGCACAGGAGCCCAAAAAGGTTAGCCACCACTGACATATAGCATGAAGGATATAGAGCAAAACACTGTGAAGTCTTGCTTCATTCTGTTTATACTGTGAAAATAAGCTAATAGTTGTTGAAATGAAGTTATAATTGCAAACGAGTCTGTGGATGCACAAAAAGTTTATTCTGTACACAGTAGTGCTCTAGATGTTTTGAGCAAAAATGTTTTGTTTTGGGGTGACGTAAAAATAGCAAAAAAACCAACAACATTGGCATCTGCAGATGTGGGGAGACAGGCAGAATGGGAAAAATCTTGATAACTGAAGGGACAGACAACTGATAGAATGTAAGAGAAGAAAAGAGACAGCATACTCCTACACCACTTATCCATAAAATCACTCGACAGGTAAAACTCAAAAAATTAGAATATCGCGCAAAAGTTCATTTATTTCAGTAATGCAACTTAAAAGGTGAAACTAATATATGTATGACGAGTAGACTCATACATGCACAAAGCAAGATAGTTCAAGCCGTAGATTTTTGGTGCAATAATTGTAATGATGATCTACAGTTCATAAAAAACTCCAATCTACCCAATCTCAGGAAAATGTAGATTATTACATGCAATCAAACAAAACAAGGATTGCACATAGGAAATATCAGACTCTGAAACAGTATAAGCATGCAATATTATTCAGTACTATGGTTTGGGGTCTCTTTTCAGCAATTACTGCCTCAATGCGCATGGCATGGAAGCGTATTAGCCTGTGGCCACTTGCTGAGGTTGTATGGAAGACCAAGATGCTTCGATAGCGGCCTTCAGCTCCTCTGCATTGTTTTGGTTGGTCATTGTCTCTCGTTCTTTCTCTTGCAATTCGCCCCATTAGAATTCTCTTATTAGTTCAGGGTAGGTGAGTTGCTGGCCATCAAACCACAGTAATCCCACGGTCAATTGAACTAGGTTTTGGTGCTTTTTGGCAGTTGTGGGCAGGTGCCAAGTCAGCTGTGTGAAAATTGATTAGAGCGCATCCCCATAAAGCTCGTCTGTGGAAGGAAGGCATGACATGCTCCAAAATCTCCTGGTAGGACGACTGTGTTGACCCTGGACTTAATGAAGCTCACAGTTGGACCAACACCGCAGATCGGACAACACCAGTGTGAAAACTTCACACTGGACTTCAAGCATCTTGGCAGTGTATGCCTCTCCATTCTTCCTCCAGACTCTGGGACTTTGGTTTCCAAAGAGATGGCAAAAGTTGCGTTCTCATCAGAAAAAAGCAGGACTTTGGACCACTGGCAACAGGACCGGTCTGTTTTTCTTTTAGCCCAGGTAAGACGCTTCTGACGTTATTTTGGTGTTCAGGAGCGGCTTGGAACAGAGGAATACGACATTTGATAGCCCATGTCCAGGATCCACCTGTGGTGTAGGTAGCTCTTTGATGCACTGACTCCCAGCTTTGCTGCCACTCCCTGTGAAAGTCCCCAACACTTTTTGAATAGTTTCCTGACAATCCTTCTCCGGTTGCGGTCATCCCTGTGCTTGTGCACTTTTCTTTCACACTGGTTTCCCTTCCACATAACTTTCTGTGATTGTTTTGCTTTGATACAGGCACTTTTGAACATCCAACTTCTTTTACAATTATCTTTTTCGAGGCTTTCCCTCCTTATGGAGGGTGTAAATGATGGCTTTCTGCATAAAACTGTCAGGTCAGGCAGTCTTTCCCATGATTTGTGTTGATTCCTACTGAACAACAGACTGAGAGGGACTATTTAAAGCTCAGAACCCTTTGCAGTGTTAGGCTTATTAGCTGATTAGAGCTGGACACTTTGAGCCTAGAATATTGAACCTTTTCACAATATTCAAATTTTCTGAGATTGTGGATTTGGGGTTTTCATGAGCTGCAAGCCATAATCATCTCAATTATGGCAAATCATGGCATGAACTATCTTGCTTTGCATGTAGTGAATCTATCTCATATATTAGTTCCACCTTTTAAGTTGCATTACTGAAATAAATGAACTTTTGCATGATATTCTAATTTTTCAAGTTTTACCTATATAATCCTTGAAGGTTATTTTAAACCAAATCGAGAATAACAAAATATTTGATATTTTATTTTTGTTTAACCACAGCTGGTCTGAAAGGCAGAATGCCTGATGTTCTATGGTCCATGATGTGTTAAAAAAAACAATGCCCCCCAAAAAACAGTTTGTTTCCTATGCACCCCAAACGATTCCCTTGCCTAAATATTCATGAATGAAAAACACAAATGAATTTTCACAGTAAAAGAGACAAGAGGGATAAAGTCTAAAATAAGTACATTATGTAATAATGGCATAATATTCTAATGCAAATACACAATGCAGTTCTTTTCATTTTAATGAAATCTACATTAAAAATTTTAAATATTATTATGTAAAGTTTCAGTTTCGGATATTAGACCTATTCATTACCTTGCTACATGATTAATAACAGGAGCAAAGTTGGTTGGTCCATAAAGTTGCACAGATTTTAAACTCATATAGTATGCTTCCATTACACCATCAATTCCATTGCAGTAAGGATTTTGTGGATTTCCATTCTGTAAATTAAAACCAGGAAAATATATTAATTACTGAGAATGTTATTTATAAAATATTATAATGACTGATAAAGTCACCAAACACTGCATGAGCTAAGACTTTAAAAAAAAGTAGGAAAACTGTATTTTAAGATAAGTTTCAGGGGTTTTAAGGGATGAAGTAAGTAACTGCAAAGTTTAAGTCGCCCATTTTGCCCATTATCCACTCAGAATCTCCAAATCTAGGTAAGGGAGGTGAGGCCACAAGATTCTGGAAACTATGATAGGAATCCCGATCATACATCCTTCACTTCTGGCCTTTTTCTTTTTAAGTTCACTTAGTTACCCCAAGACTATTACCAAAGACTGCAATTACAAGACTGTAAATCCCAATTTTTTCCCTACTTCACCAGAGTGCTTATTTTAGTAATTTGTGAGGCATTTCATATAGGAAAGTAAAGTAAATAAAGTAAATATAATTCAGCATCTTCTATTAGAGTGGCCATGTAATATTATCTCTGGAAGGAATTGCTGTTTTAAGTTAGGAGGGATGTTTGCTTTTAAGTCATGATAATGAGAACGATATTGATGAATCAGGGATGTGCCTTTAGCAACTGAAGTAGATGTTCAGTTCCAAAAATTAAAAGCTACACTTTTACCAGAGGTTTGGGAGGAGGAGAGCAACATAGCCACAAACAAACAAATTTCTTACCAAGGCAAACTCATGAGATATTCTTCCATCCGGGGGCAGTTTTGCACCAAAACCTAGAGCTGGAAACATTTTGTCAGTATCATAATCTTGAATGATTTCACCTACTGCCCTTAATGCCATTCCATATGCATTCAATTGGTACGGATTCATGTAGTGAAGTGATGTTGGATGTGCAGGGTTACCTGTTTTTTAAAAAAATATACGTAGAAGATGTTTAGTAGATGTGACTTTACATGTAAAGTACATATATGGTTATACGGTTCTCTATACAGTGCTACTCATTGGTACTCATTAACTGGTTCCAGGAGGCAGGATGAATGACAAAAATGATAAATACCAAACAATTTTTTCCCATAAGGAACATTAGCAATAGCACTTAGATTTCTATACCGCTTCAGTGTTTTCCAGTCCTCACTAGGCAGTTTACAGTCAGCCTATTGCTCCCAACAATCTCTGTCCTCATTTGATCCACCTCAGAAGGATGGAAGGCTGAGTCAACCTTGAGCCTGGTGAGATTCGATCTGGCAGCTGGTGATCAGCAGAAGTCACCTGCAATCCTGCACTCTAACCACTGCGCCACCACAGCTCATAATGTAAATAAATTGAATGTGTTCCTAAACTAAGGACACTGCACACTTTTAAGGCAATATGTAAAAAGTGGTATGGAGCTGTATATCATTAATTTATATAAAAAATAAACCTAAATATAATTATTTAGATTAAATAAAATAAAATTTCACTTTACCTGTACTAGTGAGAAAAAAGTGCAAAAATACACAAAATGACGACAAGCTAAGACCAGACCACAAGGGGATGTGCACAGGGCAAGAGCTATTGCGTGACTAATGCATGACCCTTTGTTTCAGCTGGAAAGGGTAGTGAGTCATGAAGCAACCATCACTGACAAGTTCTAGCTTGCACGTTGAATACCAAACAAACAAGACTACTGAGACAAAATATGTTTGAGTACCAAATTCGACGAGTTTCAAAGCAGTCAAGGACCAAGATATGAGTGTATGAGCAAAAATTTCTCTAACTGCTACTTTCTTAACAGATATTATTTGTACTATCAATATATATTTCTGATTATCTCTGCCCTCAACTATATTACCTTCCTCCCACAGGGAACTGAATCCCTATTATTTCATCAAAGGCTGCCTTCTTTTCCATGTGAATAAAAAATTTGTCAGTGATGAAAAAGCTACCCAACTTTTCCAAAATGTGGACAGCAAAGTTAAGTATTTGTTCAAGTATATTTTTACAATATTCAATTTAAAAATTTAATGGGCTAAATGGGCACAAAGCAGGGATGGGATCTGACCGATAGAACTACCGGTTCTGTTGCTCTGCGTCATGCGCGCATGTGCATGCGCAAGTTGCCAGAGTGCAATTTACAGCCTGCTGAGCTGCCCGGATAGCTGAGCAGCGTTGCATGCAAGTGTGCAGTGGTTGGAAAAGCCCTTTTTTCCTGCTTTTTCAATGGCAGCTATGTCGCGCAAATCAGCTGTGGTTGGAAATGCAGGAAATAACAGTCAGGTAAGAGCCCAGGCGGGCGGGTGGGCCAAAACAGCAGCAGACATAGAACCGGTTCTATGTATGATCTCTGTTATTGCTGCTCTTCAGAGCAACCGGTTCTACAGAAGTGGACAGAACCAGTAGAATCCTACCCCTGGTTCAGAGGTATATTGCTTTGGTCATTTTTAAAATTATATTAAATCATGGCAATTTTAATTTTGCTAAATTTGAAAATTGTGCAACAACAGTTCGATCCAGACGTTGGATAGTCTAGTATAGTCACCAAAATGGAGAAATGGAGATTGAGAGACTAACTTATCTCAAAATCAAAGGCTTCAGATAAACCTGCTTCAGGTTCTAAAAATAAAAAAAAAACCTTTTAAAAATGTTTCTATGAAAAGTATCTAAAATTTTACATAATCACATCCAAAACAGATGTCCACATTTCACTGTAAGCATTAGAGCCTGTGGATGATTTTGAACCTCCTAAGATTATGTGAAGAATTGTACAATCACAGGGCTGGAAGGGACCTTGGAGGTCTTCTATAGCCCAATCACTTGTTTTCTTTAATTTTCTGCTAGGCTTCATGAGCTCATTTGACTTTGAAAACAAAAACAAGCAACAAAAGCTACCTTCAAGTTAATTAAAAATAATTAAAATTGAGCAGAGTTGGTATTTCATAATATATGGCAAGTGTAATTAACAAAACTATTTCTTCCAGCAATATTGATAGAAAGAAGGGAAGGAAGCATCATCATGTGATTCCAAGATCTAGATTCATTTATATCTTTTTTAATCATATAAAACCATAGATTTCTGGTTTTATAAAACAAGCCTAAAAAGCCATCTCTGTGTTTGTATATATAAATTATTACCATAAATTGCATACAAATATAACCATATTCTACAGATATATGCAAACTTAGACTTTTAGACTTGATTTTTTACTGTAAATAACAATGATTATAAGCATACAATGCCAAAAACAAATAGCATTTTAATAGCCCTCATGAGTAAGATAATTAAAAGCTTTCAGAAACGTAAGGCTTCCCATCTTTTTCTAATAATATATCAGAAAGGAATTTAGGCAGTCAATGCTAGATTTCTAAAATACAGAACAGCATTTTTCACAGCAAACAAAACAAAGAACTCTCTCTCTAGTGCTTAATAATGCATTCTCAGTTTGAATGCACTGGCTTAGATCCACATTTCTATAGACAGAAATGTCTCTAATAAAAGGACTTTATTTCCTCCCTTCTTGCTTCATCATTCAGTGCCTCCTGAAGCAACACTTATTAATATTGGGAAATCCTTAGCATAATGTGAGAATATGCAGAATGAAGTTGTTAGTACTTTTCTATTTAGATAAGGAACTTTTGCTTCCAAACCACTGTAATTTATTTGCATTAAGCTTTTGGAATATGGTATGCCAAAATGAAAGCATATAACTTCAAAATATTTCCCACAATTGAAATGTTTAGAAAGCTGAATGATATATCCAGCTTAAGTGAATAACTACACAACTCTTACCATTTGAAGCTGTAAAATCAATAGCCACTGTGAAATTGATTTGAGTCCTATTGAAAGGAAGCATAAATGATACAAATTGTTCAAGATTGAGGTTTAGTATATAAAGAATATAATAAGAAAAAAAATCAATAAAATATACTTAATTATAAAGGTTCCAAAATATAAATTACAAGCTGCATTATTCAAAAATTAAAGTTATACTGAATATATTATTTTTTAGAAAGTAGAACCAAACTTTCATTATGAAAATGGCATTCAAAAGAGTATGAACTGATACAGGAAAGTCATATATTTGGAGCATACCTTATTTTTAAGTCTGTGTATAAATTTAGGCAGATGATCACAATTAAAAGTATAATCCCCTCACAAAGGATTAATCCATGCGATGAGACAAATATATTGTAACTTTAATACAGCTACTAAAAATAATTTATAAGTGAAAGTACATCATTTCACTAAAAAATGTAGAGGCCTACGACAGATAAATCCTCACCTGGATAGTACATGTATTAAGACAAACCACATACTAAATATCTAATACCTTTAATTTAAATGTCAGAAAGCAAAAACAGGCTTTCATGTTTCAAAAGCTGTCTTTAGGTCAAATGCTAAACAATCATGCAAAAGAAACCAAAACAAAACAACAATGTAACAATCCTAGTAGTTTGTAATTTCTGAAAGATTTAAAAGACATGAACAACCAGATCCACATGTGAAGAGTTCAATTAGGACATAATAGCATGTCCGCAAAATGATAAGCTATGCTTTACTATGATATTACTTACTTATTACTTAATATTACTTATTATAAATTAATTTTGAGACCTTGGCGTTTTTAAAGTTTTTTTTGCTACATATTTTTATTTGGGTGGATGTTTTAACATTTAAATCTATCAGGTGGTTGATAATTTATTGATTTAATTGCATTTCTGAACTGTGTTCTCCTGTACAAATATAATTTAATAAAGCCCACTCCCTTCTAGCACTGATGATGTTATCTTGTTTGGTAATGGAACATCTGCAGGAAAACAACCACAGCATCACACAGCATATATTATTTATTTACTATTCTTAATAATATTTATGATAAAATAAATAAAATATAATAAAATATTTATAATAACAATCCAAACTCCTAAGTTGTGATATTCTTTTATACTGTTGGAAAGTTAGGTCTCACATGATTGGAAGACTGGTACCTACATCAGGCTGGTACCACAAGTAATTGTTTTTAGCCTTTATATAAAGAGCAGCAGGAGAAAGAGGCACAAGAAATTTGAATACTCACTGTAGTATAAATAGAATTTGCATTTGATACAGAAGGCACTGGAATTTTTTATAATGGCTTTATAGTTTTGCTATAATAAATCTGTTATTTCTGATTTTTCATGTCCTAATAAACATATTTTAGTAGTATTATGTCTTTACATTTGACAGAGGCCTGACAACCATACCTAAAACAATGTGTCTATAAGAAATTAATACAAAGAAGAGCTATTTATGCTCCTATTTTATTCTTAATGGAAGTAAAATCTTGTTTTTAATCAGTTTTCTGGAGTATTTACTTACCCTCCTTTAATATAGTCGAGAAATGAAACTTCTGTTTCCACGAGGAAGGAAAGTAATGTTACCTGAGAACAAATAATACGTAAGAAGTAATGAACATTAATTTTCAAAACAGCCATATAGATAAAGAACATCTATTTTTAGAATACTGAAATAATGTTTTAAATTGGAAAAGTTTATATTTATTTAAAACTTTTCATTATGCAATAAAGTGAAAATTTTTGATCCTGGTATGTATCAGTAACAACTTTTTTCTCCAATTTACAAAATCCACAGCTATTGAGAAAAGTCCTATCATTTCTCTATTGACAGCTCTGTTTGGAGGATTTCTCCTATCAATTCATGTAATGCAAGCAAGTGGACTCAGACTATATGCCTCTGATCCATGTAATATCAGCAAACTACCTCAAACTTCCTGGGAAATAGTGATCCAAAAGAAACAGAGTCTCTATAGTTTCTCCAATGATGCCATATTAACCTCAGAGTCAGATCAAACTAGATCAATAGTATGGCAAAGGATCTTACCTAGATACAGAAGGTCAACAGAAATTGCTACTTTCTTTTATAATATAATTGCAAATAACCCAACGAGTGCCTAAACCAACCTCATATTTACATCAATTACTGTTCCTAAATTGAGATGAGCCTTATTTTAACTTGATTTAATGCTCTCCACACAGCTGTCTTGAAAGGGAAATATAGGAAAATCCCATTTGAAACACAGTATTGCCTCTATGATATGGATACCATAGAATTTTTTTGCCCATGTTATTGCCAGAGATAATTGCAGCTTATTCTTCTATTATTTAAAATTTCAGGGTACACACTCTTTTGTTTGCACTATTAAACAATTTAAAAAAATGTTTCTCTAAAAGTAGCAACAATTTACTACATTTATGTGTAAGCTTTGTCCACAAAAGGTTACTAATAGTTCTTGTTAGGGTATACTTTTTATATTATTCATTTTAATGAATGTAATTTTATTGGTCAATGACTGAAATAAAGCTTCTATCTGTCCAACTGCATGCATGCACTTTTGTTTTCAGAGATCACCAGCATTACCTCTTAAATTAATGTTTTAAAAGTACTGCTTGATCTAGCATGAATGATTGCCAACTGTGTAAATAGCGAAACAAAACACGGAGAGACAAAACTTTCAAAGTTCAAGGTTATTATTCCTAGTTTCACTTTATACGTGTGAATAAGAACAGCAGTGCAGTTATCTGCTTTTGTTTCCCCAGAATAACTGAGCCATTTGGATTTAATTTCTGAAATGTTTTGGAAGAACTTATTGGCTTCTGCTAAATGACACATTTATTAAAAGACCTTCACCACTTTCACATATGAATTTTATTACTGACAATTTAATCACTATTTCCTTGGACAGAAAATTATTCAGGCTTTATATTGATCTCTATGCATTTTAACCAGACTATATTAAGTGAAAATCTCAAAACTGTACCAGACCAAGTCTTACTCACTATTTTTAATATTTCAAGCAATCTTAAACTCAGTGATGATAAATTTTGGAGGCTCCTTATGTAAATTCTTCCAGAATTTAACTGCAGTAATTTAAATGTGATTTTATATATTTATGCTTTCATTATAATGTTATAACTGTCCTGAGTCACCTTATGGCAGGAGTGGGTGGCAAATCAATTTAATAAATAATAATATTGACAAATTCACCATCAGCCAATTGCTCAGAACACCTTACATCCTGCAACGATAACACCATAAAACATTCACATCTGCCAATCACAGGTCCTTGGGAAGAACTTGTTAAGACAGACAAAAATGCGAAATTCAATCTGAACATCTGGCTGACTGTGCAATGAACCATAACTTATTTCAGCATAATACAAAGCATGGAAATGAAGTAATAAAAACAGACACTTAACTGTTCCCGAATTAACATACTTTTTCTTTTTTGCTTTTTTCTTTGGATTTATTACCTAGGAAGATAAGTAAATAAAGTATATTCAATATTAATGCAAGTTTTTCTTGTTTCATACACCTTTAGAATTCAACTGTATCCCTTTAACATCCATTATACACAAACAACTAACTTTTCCAAAGTAAATATGAATTTGCATGGGCTCCCTTGGCTGCTACTGTATCTTTTTCTTTGGAGTTAATTATGGAAGGATGGAAAAAGTAAGAATTGTAGGCTTTTCTAAGTTTCTAAAGTACTAAGGGAGAATCCCTTTGTCTGTCAAGTGGACTGTCAATGAAACAATGAGGCTTTCAATAAGGTTGGCTTTAACTAACTTTGGACTCATCCTGATTGTGAGGGAATGGGAATAAAATTAATTAAACATTAATGATGAAGAAGAAATGCTTAATTCCTGTCATTCGTCTGGATGATATAGTGCAGGGGTGTCAAAAACTCAAGGCTGGAAAGGTGGAGGACTGGCCTGCAGTGCCACAGCCAGTGAAAACGGAGCTCATTTTTCACTGGCAGAGGGTTGGTTGCAGGAGGCCGTCACAGCCCGAAATGGAGCTCGGGAGTGCATTTTCACTGGCAGAGTGCTCAGGCCACCACAGGCACCCCTGATACGAATGATGTTGAACTGGTCATGCGCCCCCTGGCCACGACCTCTGCCACCCCCAATGCAGCCCTCAATGAAATTCAAGTTTGATACCCCTGATGTAGTGAAAAGGTCTGGAATGTGAAGTGAGAAGACAGTCGACGGAAGAAAACTGGCCAACAATGCACTGCACAGATCAGAGATATAACATGTTATCCTAGGAGAACACATAACTTCCAATGTTTCAGTGATTGTGCCACATTGAAAAGTATTATCAAAATATTTTGAGCGCGTTATCGTGGAAAACCCTGAATGTTATACGGAATAATGACCCTCTAAATAACTCTAGAATGTAGAACATCATCAGAGTTGCAAGGGACCTAGGAGACCTTCTAGTCCAACTCCCTGCTCAAGGAGACCCTATACCATTTTAGACAAATGGCTGTCTTGTGTCTTCTTAAAAACCTCCAGTGATGGAACACTCACAATCTCTGAAGGCAAGCTGTTCCACTTGTTCTCATTGTTAGGAAATTTCTCCTTAGTTCTAGGCTGTTCCTCTCCTTGGTTAGTTTCCATCCATTGCTTCTTCTGGTAAATAATCTGTTCCCCTCTTTTTTTGTGGCATCCTCTCAAATATTGGAACACTACTATCAAGTCACCTCTAATCTTTCTCTTCACCCAGTTGCAGGAACTTTTATAGTAAACATATCCAGTTTCTGCAACTTTTCTTATGTTTTAGCCTCCATCCACCTAGATATTGAGCCTATCTTCTGGGGTTTTGGCTATTTTTGTCAGCTTGTCATCATCTACAAATTTAATCAGTTCCCCTTTTATTCCCTCATCTGAACAGCTTATGAAGATATTGAAGAGCATTGGGCCTAAGACAGAACTTGGGGTATTCCACTGCTTACTTCCCTCCATGTAGTTGTTCCATTCAGGACTACATGTTGAGTGTGTTTTGTTAGCCTGTTAAATATCCACCTGGTGCTGATACTGTCTATCCCACATTTTTCTAGCTTACCAGGAAGTAGATTGTGTTTTACTTTGTCAAATGTCTTACTGAAATCCAAATATATTATCTCTGCAGCATTTTCCTAGCCCACTAATTTAGTCACTTTGTCAAAGAATGCAAGTAATAAGATTTGTTGCATGATCTGTTTTTGACTCTGTGCTATCTCCTATTTTAATCCTAGTATTATGCAAATAGGTTGACGAGTAACTCATAGTGGTACAACAGCAAGATTCATCGAAACTTCTTGGATAAGAAGAAAAATGTTTTCAAAGAAAAAAAATCAAGAAAATCCAGTTGCCTTCTGGAAAAAAGCACTTTTGGGACATTTTTGTGGAGTGCATCTATAGATTTTCATCACTTGATGATTATTAAGACAGATGTTAAGAGCAATTCCAAGACAAAAAGGGATGCTTTCCCAAATATTTCTCTCAAACATATAGACCAGGGGTTTTCAACTTCTTCAACACATTGACCTCTTCAAGAAGTTTTAGATCATTCACCAACTCCAAATGTTTATTATGTAAAAATAATTTAATAAATAGTGTTTAACTAATAACACTGCAAAGAATAACAACAAACCAAGAATGCATAGCCCCATTGTCCTTGGAACTGATAATGACCACTTTGGGGAACTTTGGTTTAGACTTTTAAAAGTACTTGTCATTACAGCTATATATAATACTGTATTTAAGAGATTCTTATGTTTTTAAATTAAGTATATAATACATCATACTTTAAATAATAAGTCTTAATTGATGAGGTGTAAAGGGTTGAAAAAGAAATTAATTTTAATTCTATAAAATCCTGATTTTATTTATTTTATTTATTATTATTATTGCCTGAATAATGGGAGAAGAAAAGAGTAGACAGGTTCCAAAGACTGTTTTTATCTTTTCTCAATTTCTCTAATAAGCCTTAAGTAAAGATTTGAGGTGATGAGTATTAATTTCTTAAAATAAGGAAAGATACAGAAAGAAGGGGAAATCAATTTAACTCATTACCTCATATACATTAAACTGTGACTGTCCTCTAGATAATTCCCTATAGCTTGTGGTGAATTCTCCAATAAAATCATGACTAGAAAAAACAAAGAAATATTCACATTAATAGAATCAAGCATTACAATACAATGACACATATATTTGCCCAAGGTTTTTTTTTAATTAATTGTTCATAATTTTGGAGACTATTGATTTCAATATTTCAAATATCTATAAACTTAATAATAACAGCAAGCTCTCTGCAATGTTCATATTCTCAATAGTATGCATTTGGCCATTAGTTGATCTTCTGTAACACCACGCTGTTATTAACAGAAATTAAAGATTCAGAAAGACAGTACAAATGTTTAAAGTAACTAATTTTAGAGATCTGCTGGCCAAGAAACAATTAGGGTTGTAATCCATAAAATACTTAGCTTGGGGGGATAGCTAACTAATTGGACAGGGAGGCAAAGTAGTTAATGGTGCTGCGGAGTGCATATATACTTAAAAGAAGGAGCCAAATGTTTGGTTGTTAAGTCACTATTTTTTCTTTAAAGAAGGGTCAAAAGCATCAAAAAATAAGAGTTTGATTCTTGATAAAAATATCACATCAGCCACTTTTCAAAAATTAACTTTTCTTTGTTTACTAAAACAGGGGTCTCCAACCCCCAGGTCCGTAGCTTACTAGAAACTGGGCCACACAGCTGGAGGTAAGCAGTGAGTGAGTGAGCAAAACCAAAATTATCCTCCCCCTCTCACTGGTCTGTGCAAAAATTGTCTTCCATGAAACTGATCCCTGGTGCCTAAAGGTTGGGGTTCTATGTGATAAAAGAAATAAAAATTCAAAGCATGTCTCTCAAAAGTGAAGAGGCAAATGTATTTTATCAGAATTTTTTCCACACACCAGTATGCTCAGTGTAGAAGTACAGTGTATATACATATATGTTTGTATTTGTGTATGTGTGTATAAATGATAGCAGAAGTAAGGAAATGGCAAGCAGTAAGAGTTGCTAAGATTCATGTCTTTTCTCTTAATAAGCATATTCCAATCTTAAATATTTCAGTAAAATTAATTGATAAATGCACCTTCATAACACCCCAAATAGCTAGCATTAAAAATATAAGTAATACTGTATCTTCTGTACATTTAGTGGTGCATATAATAATTACCTTCCATCTCTATCCCAGTCATACACTTCTATCTTAATTGTTCTGTAAAAAAATAAAGAAAACATTCTAGAGTAAAAAATACATTATTTGAACTGCACTATTACTGCCAATCATTTTGCTCAAATTTACAGGGCAATATAATTCTTTTATAGAAGTCTCAAGGTATCCTTTCAAGAGGTAAGTATTAAGATAATGTACAACTGAATCTAAGATCATTATAAAAAATCTTTAAAATCCAACTAGTTACTCAAAAATCGAGCTGATTTTTCTTTCTTTGACTGAGAAAAATATACATCTTATATAACCTGATATTCCAAAAGCGGGTATCCAAATATAAGGTTCCACAGGGGAGAAGATAGAGTAAAACCTCAATTTTGTAGTCTCCTCTTCAGCAGATTTCAGATATAACAGACAGAATTTCAGATGAGATTTAATTTCCAAATAATAAAATCTATTGTTCTCAAAACAATTTAGGCAACTGCTGTAATATATATGTCATTTACATCTATTGATATCATTTATATAATTATGTAATTCACATAACTTACATAAAATTATATACATAATACAAATGTTAAGAAATAAATGAAGTAAATTGATGCAAATAACATGAATTATATCAGCTGACTGGACTGATATAAATACAAGTTTAATGAACACTTGGCTTTAGCATAATTATTTCACCCAAATTGATCTATGTAACTTAGATTTTATTGCAATGAAGAAATGAGCTAATGTAAATATTTTGTATTTTATTTTTTAAATAAACTGAAATACTAAACTTTTTAATTAAACAAATACATCAATGCATGATTAAGGAACAACCAAATCTTCAGTCATTGGCACAAAGCATTCAATATCTGTTCTTATTTATTTTGTAACTTTTAGCAGTCATTCTATTATTTTTATGACCTCGGAAGAAACAAGAATGGGTAGAATGTAAAAGGATCTATAGATACATAATGTAAAGAAATGGCAGATGATCCAAAACTACATAAATGTAATGAAACAAAATATTTTTAATCGAATTGTATAAATGAAAAAAATAATTAAGATTTTTCCCTACCTGAAAAACACATTTCTCTGAAGGTAGGTCCAATTATCCCAACTTCTCATTCCATAGATGACTGACAGGCAGATGTAGCAATGAGGCAGATACTGCTGCTAGAGTATAAAACTATCTGTATGATATTTTAGAATATGCTAAAAGAACACTCAATTGGAATTATGTGGATTGTTGGATCTACTCCCAGAGAAATATTTCAAGGGGAACAAATTCTTCATTCACAAGAATGGATATCATACAACATTAACCATCTTGCTTAATGGGAAGCCACAGTTTTATAAATTATGTTCATTTTTAAATACTAATAAAGATTTCAGCTTTGCAGATCTCCTCATAAGAGCCTATACTACTACTGCTGCTTTGATAAGATGAAGGAATGTTTCCCTGAAGGAATGTTTCATTGAATTTGTGTCATGAAGAAAGAAATCAATGATTTTTAAAACTGCTTTTACCTCTTTCTCATTTCCAAGTCAGATGAAGCCTATCAGCTTGTCCAGATTGGATTCTTAAACATCAATAGATCATTTCGAGTCACTTTGCCTTCCTCAGAATTTTTGGAGGAAGGCAGTTCAGACATACAATAAATTAATGAAGCTGCTTCTGAGGAATTATGTCTAGATACTTTGAATCACTAATGTTAAATGTTGTCCATATATATGGTTAACCATATTTATTCATAAATTTAAAGTTCAAAGTAGTACAAATTAACGATGCAGAAAGCTACATATTTCAAACCACAGAATATATTAGCATTTTCTGTAAGAATACTCTTTCTAGTCCATGTCAATTTGAACTGTAGCCATAATTTTAATTGAGCTGCCTGCTTTCAAAAAGAAATATTTTAGTGCTTATTTCATGGCAAGTTAAATTGTATTTCTCAGTTTTTTTTAAAGTAATATATTAAGTCTATTAAGAACAATAATTGCTATCAGATCTCCAAAATCAATGACTTTATATTACAGACATGCCCATAACCTTTTTCAATTCTGTTTCAGCTGAAAATTGGTTGGGACTCACAACTAATTTCCATACAAAAACCAGACTATTTAAATAATATCATTTATAATCATTTGTACTTGTCTAGATAAATATTGATATAAGTATTACCTCATAAACTGCACATAAACAACTCATAGGATTTTTATGTGTGCACTAGATTAATATTTTGCATTCCATCAATGGATAGCACTCATAAAAAGCAAAGAAAACTGACTAGTGAAAACACAATGTCTTTTTAAGAAAGCAGAATTCTGGCATATTAATTGAAGATGCCAAGTGTCCAGAGACAAATATGTGAGACTGAATAAGCCTCCTAAATATTTGTTTGTTTTTTAAAAAATATCAAGGTTAATCTATATAATTCAGCATTTCTGCATTGAAAATATATTATAATTAATTTATCTCTCTTATGGGGGGAGAGAACTTTGTTCTGACAATGAAATGAAGAAAAGGAAAGTCAGCAGATTTTCTATGCAAACATGTAACTCATTTTATCAACTGCAAATGCTACTTTTTCTTCACTTGGTTTAGTTCAGAATACCTTGACAGACTGCTCTGAAACTTTCCTCCTCCATTCTGTGGCTTATAATGTAGCCTGAAGTTTCACACTGAAGGTGGCAAAGGGGGAAGAGAAGATAGATCAGTTGAAGTAGCGATTGTATCAGTAATGTTGGCAATCACCTAAATTGAATTTATTTATCAGAAGCACTGAATGTAGTATTCCAGATTCATATCTCTTGATATGATAGATGTTATGAAATGAATGAGAGTACCATGTATTCTGTTGAAGCTTCTTAGTCTTATTTTTATCCAATCTATTTTAAGCAAGAAGACATTTTCCTGAAATTTAATAGTTTGGCTTGAGGAAAGCATCATCATCAATGTTTACTTTTTAATAATACAGAGCAGTAATTAATATCTTAGTGTACTAGCAGCAGTAATTTCTTGTTTCCTGATATTTTGCTTTTTATCTGCTTGTCAATCATCTGTAGAAAAAATAGCATCTATTGTACTAAAAATGTTCTCTATTTCATTTAGGCTGTACTCTTATGAACAGGAACTTAACATGATATGGGATTATTGGATTTTTACATCTAAGTAAACATGTACATCAGACTGGGTTGGTGGACATTCACATAAGTAATAAAATATTAATATTTATTATGAATTCAAAATTTTAAAAAAGGATTTTAAAAGGTTTTTAAAAGGATTCAACTAAAATGAACGATCTTATAAGCATTTTGACACATTTAAACAAAAATTGCTTCACTTACCGGTCATAATCTCCATTACAAAGTGCTCTGATTGATAACTTGAATGCCTGCCATACTGGATTTAAAGTGTTCTTTATAACTTCTGTCTTGTGGCAGATTGTAAAACTAAAACAAAAAAAAATATTTTTTACTTTGTATTTATTATCTGCCATCAGGAAAAACTGTGAAAGATCTGATATCTCATAGTTTGAATGAACATTTGTAAATTAAAAAAAAACATGATCAGTGCAGAACAGAAAGATAATAGAAGTCAAAGCAAGCAAAGCAGAGGATTGTGATAACTTTATGTTTTTATAGCTTTGGAGATGGTATCTAATTATAACTGTTCCCTCTACCTAACATCACAAATCACTGGGGAATTACATGTTCTTTCATAATCAACAAGTTTAAATTACATAGAACATAGAATTATAAATTGTAAATGACCTCAGTGATCTTCTAATCCAACCCCTTGCACATCGCAAGAGATTCTATACCATTCTGGGCAAATGGTTGTCCACTCTAGTTTTGAAAATCTCCGGTGATAGAGCACCCACAACTCCAGGAAGCAAGCTATTTCATTGATTAATTGTTCTCACTGTCAAAAAAATTTAACCTTACTTCTATAGATTGGATCTCTCTTTAACAAGAATCTACCCATTACTTCTGTTCTGCACTCTATTGCTTTGGTAAATAAGCCAATGCCCTCTTCATTATGAAAGCCCCAAAGTGCTATAAGACAGTTATAATGTCCCCTTAATTCTTCTCTTTGATAGGCTAGACATATTAACTACCTCAACCACTATCATTTGATTTAGCTTCTAGACAATTCATTATTTTGTTGCTGTACTCTGCATCCTTTCTAGAGCCTTAGCATCTTTTTTGTATCATGATAATCAGAACTGGCTTTAATATTTAATATAAAGTGGTATTGTGATTTCTCATGATCTTGATGCTCTACCCCTGTTGATGCAGCCCAGGACTGCATTGGCTTTTTTGACAGCTGCAGCACACTGTTTGCTCATGCTCAAGTGGTGTTTCACTGGGACAACTAGATCTCTCTTATAGATACTACTGTTTTTACAGGGATATTTTAGAGGGATGTTGATCCATAAAGAAATGCTGATACACGCTATGAAAGTAAGGAGAAAACTTTTCATAGATTACGAAGAGAATCCAGTAATCACTATTAAAGCTTATAAGACTGAGTATTTAGCAGAACAAATGTGAACATCTACCTGCCATCTTCATTGCTACGAAAAAATACCAGGAAGGGATCAGATTTGCCAAAAAAATCTTTCTTGTCTAATTTGTTTGCACAAAATTGCATCAAAACAGCTTCCTAAAAAAATAAAGGGATAACAGAAATATTAATTCATAAATCACAGAGAACAATTTACATAAAATATGCACAATTTAATTTTTTAATATTCTAATAATAAAGTTAGAATAAAGGTAATGAAAGTCTTTAAAACATTTATTAGTTGCCTGGATTTTTAATACAAAGATGGAATGATATCACACATTTTAAGCCCAGGGTCTCTACCTGTCAGATATACATATACATATACACATACATACATACATACAGGGTCTCTACCTGTCAGATATACATATACACATACATACATACATACATACATACATACATACATACATACATACACACCCTCCTGTGATATTATCTAAGAATGGAAATAGATGTTAAGAGCATATACCAAATATAATAAAAAATTGTAGCAGAAAAAATCAAGGTAGCGGCAAGAGGAAGTTTGAAAAGTATATCGGTCAGTATTTCTGGATTTATGGCAGCTCAGGGGGGCAAGAGTGAATTTCAGAACTCTCTTTTGAGTAGCTGGGCAGATAACAAACTGAATCATGATATTCCTTGTTCATTCTCAGAAATAAAGATTGTTGAAGGAAAGCATCTGAGTGTTTTAATACTGGGAATGGGGTGAAAATGTTGCCACATTCCCTAAGAAAATTCCAGTTTGAGAAAAACATCTGAGGTCAGCAACCTGCTTCACTGAAGTAGCCAGTGGCCATGCTACCCTTACCACTGCCATTGCTAGAGGATCTATTGTTCCACCCATACTGAGGTGTCTGGTTAAGGCATCACCAAAAACATTCCCCCAAAGAGGCAGTGAGTGCTCTCTCCCTCTCTCTTGTGAGCTAGATAAATATATTTCTTTTTTTGGAACCATTGGCTGGAAAATTTCAGATAGCAGGTGACCTCTGCTTTTCCAATCACGATGCCTTCTAATAGCAATATTGTGGATTTGTAGTAGCTCGTTATGCAATGACATAGGATTGTAATTCAGTAGTCATCTAGAAAATAATGCTGATATTCAGAAGAAGCTTCTTTTGTTTTGTGGATACTTTTCAAGATAAAGATGAAGAGTGAAAAGCACCATACAAGAGCTCCTAGGATCTATGCAATCACAGCAAGATGGGGCTAAGATTTGACCTTTTTTTGCTTTTTGGGTTCTAGCGAGTCTCCTCTCTGGAATCTTTTCAACTTCAGAGAACCATCATCTTTTTAGGGAATTGGTTGCTACTGTAATGAATTATAGTCGAAGGGAAAAGTGTTTTTACTGATTCCAGTTAACTATTAAAGGTTGAGCTGATAAGAGAATGACTGACTGGTCATGCTACACAGTGAACAATTTTTTTTAATTTACCCGGCAACAGTTCAGTTCCTCTGCCGTCAGTATTATTGTGCCACATTTCCTCCCAGGAATTCCTCTGTTAAAAAAAATTATATGGGTAACTGAAATATAAATGTAAAGAAAGTTTCCAAACAAATAGAATACTAGATAATTTCTATCAGATTTGTTTGCTCTTTCATATACGTTTCAATAGTACTACTAGCACATGCACTTTTTCCCTAGCTGAAAGGACAGGAAAGAAAACAGAAAAGCAATGCACGAGTGACCTACAGTTCCTTGAATTTAATTTTTTTCCCCAGGTTTCAAAAAAGATTATTTGGAGCTAATCAACTAAGATAGGCTCACAGAGAAGTTGCAAGCAAACTTAATAGGATAGGTCCACATCTTATATGGCACAGCAATAATGGATGTTGTTAATTTACCATTTTTTCCTGCTTTCTGGGGCACAAAATGCCTTTTCTTTAAAGTGAAGATTTTTTTGATTTTTTTCAACACAACACAACTAATTTTTAAAAAGTGGGAGAATGTCTTGTAGGTTGAATACTATTCACAATGCATACAACTTATACTGTGCTTAACATATCAGAAGTGCTTTGTTTATTTACATTCAAATTACTATGAAAGAATTTTTTTTAATTTTTTTTTAAAACAACTATAGTAATGATAATGTGATTTACAAAAACAGCCTTTCCTGTTCACAAAAAAGAGTCAGAGAAAATGTTCTTCAATTAAGGAAAAGTGCAAATATATAAATATAAATAATTTGTAGTGATGCACTTAATTCAGAGTAGATGTGAGAACCTTAGTGACCATAACACATCCTTATACATAGCAGATGTGTGATACATTAAAAGTAAAGATAAACGAGTCCCTGC
This sequence comes from Laticauda laticaudata, assembly GCA_004320025.1. Classification (NCBI taxonomy): domain Eukaryota; kingdom Metazoa; phylum Chordata; class Lepidosauria; order Squamata; family Elapidae; genus Laticauda; species Laticauda laticaudata. Next base: position 47,213 of record BHFT01010673.1, read on the forward strand.
GGAGTTTACTCCACTAGTCATGTAGAGGTGGTGCTCATCTCCTTTTCAAGGCCATTGAGCCAGTGCAAAGACATTTCTGTGATCATGTGGTCAGCAGGGCACTTCCCCCAATGTGGTATCTATTTATCTACTTGCATTTATATGCTTTTGAACTGCTAGGTTGATAGGTGTTGGGGCAAGAATGGGAGCTCACCCTGTTTGTATGGCACTCAGTCTTGAATGTGAGCTCCCAGCTTTCCAGCCAACAAGCTCAACATCTTATCTGCTAAGCCACTGCCCACCTCACCTCCATAAGATACATTATCTATAATAAATCACAACTTGCTACACTTCTGTTGGACAGTTCTGTGCCAGTGACAGAAAATTCTTATTTAGAATCGATGTCTGATGTACTAATGTTATTAACTTCACATTCCCCACAACACCCTACAACAATGCAACTTTTAGGAAAAGCCAATGAATCAATAAGATCTTAGGACTAGAGGGTAGGGAGAACAGTACATAGTCACTTTTCTTCTACTATGATGGCCAAACTGCCTGATCCACTATATCTATCAACATCTGTTACTTTTCAAATAAATGGATGAATAAATGCCCAATATTCCCCATCCAATGGCTTAATAAGTTTTTTTTTTAAAAAATCCTTGACTACATCATTAGATTCATAATTTGTCCAAGTGCTTAAAATGTAATTCAAGACCATTTTTTTGTTTGTTTCAATGATGGGAAGTTAAGGCTGAGAATATTTTCAGTAACTCTGCCATATAATCTATTATCATAAAGGCTACAAGGCAACTGAATATAAGCAAAAGAGATATAAGGAGCACAAAGTGGTGCAAGCCAAAAATTGAAAATTAACACAAAGTCAGGCTACTCAGTCCAATGCTTATTTCAGACATATTCAAAAGCATGCAACAAGCAAAGCAGGTAAGAATAACAATAAAACAGAGAAGAAAATATACAAAGCAAAATTTAGGAGTATGCCCCAGGCAAATTAAGATTAAGATTACGATGCAGCAATAATCAAGGGAAAACAGCATTGCAATATGCATTATTATATACACTGTGTACAAGTTGTATATACAAACACTGCAACATATGAAAACATACTGCATAAGAACAGCACTACAGCACAGGAAATAAGGCTGTGTAGGAATGCAGTAAACATAAATACAGGTAGGCAGCAAAGACTTCCTACATGCTGACAACATGCAAGAGCTCAGTACATATAAGCATTAAACTTGGCATAACAGTATAGTCTTCATTTAGCAACCACAATTGGGAGTGGCAAGTCAGTTATTAAGTGACTGTGCTTATAATCTTACAGATATTCCTGAATTTATGACTACAATTGGGACTGGAATCTCAGTTGTTGAGTGAAGTGGTTGTTAAATGAAACACCATGACTTCACTCAATAAACTCAATCCCAGCTCTCCCAGTTGCAGTCATTAAAGGATCATGCAGGGGCGCCTCAGGAGGTAAGGGAGACCTGGGAAGTCCAGTACTTAATGGTGTGTGGAAACTGGGCATAGGTTGGGAGGCCTTGGCTGACTACAGGACTCACCAGCATGCAGAAACCTGCTTCAGGCCAGAAGAACTGTGTCTTCTACCCATGTCACCATATCCAGGTCCACTTACATTTGTCTTTTTCTGCAGCTTCTAACAGGTACACCCAGCCAATGGGAGGTGTAGCTAGAAACCTAGTGAAAAAGTAGAAAGTGTTTTTCTAACCTTCACAAAGATTCCAACTGCTAGTTTTCTAGCTTTGCATTGGCTGAGCCTGCCTATCCACAGCTGCAGAAAAAAGTCAAAAGTGGAGCCAGGTGTGACTGGGTCGGGAGAGGGCCCAGGCCTCCAGGGCATGGTGGGGTGGGGAGTGGAGCTGGGCTTCCCAGGCATGATGAGGTAGGAAGAAGTAGCCAGTGAGCAGGCTGAGGTCTCCAGGTACATAGTAACTTTATGCATCCTGGTGGGTGGCTGAGATGGGAAGAGATAAGCAGGTGGGGGGTGAGTTGGAGCATGATTGAGTGGGGCACAAATATCAAGTGCCCAAATTTTAATTACTTTATCATGGGGCTGTTGCAAAGGCTATACCTTTGGACATAGGTTGTAACTCCCTTCATTCAGTGAATGAAGGGAGTAACAATCAACACCCAAAAGTACCAATGGTCATAAGTCCAGGACTACCTGTACTTCAGCTCTCCTGATCTGCAAATGTTATAAATATGAAGTCTGGCTGCAAAGTTACTTTTTGATAACCATTCCATTGGGCTCTAAATGAGGACTACCTGTACAGCATTTGAAAAGATACCCAGTCACTATAAATGACTATAAATTATAAGCATACATTGTAAGCAGAATATGTACGAGAGTCACCTTGCAGAATGAGATGGGCAGCATATATAAATGTAATAAATAAATAAAGGTATCACACACAGTCCCACAGCAATGTATAATGCCACACCAAAGCATATGTATGCAACAATACATAGTCATTCCAAATGAAAGCAGCAGCTACTCTCCCTCCTCCAACAACAAATACACACTTCTGCAGGCTACTTCGATCAGCCACTTTTGCTTTGGCAACCAGGTTCCACCAAGGAAGTTTCGATCTGCCAAACAGATATCTTACTTTTACAATTCATGGACTTATATAAAACACTTATTTCATAGCAATAGGAAAGTATTTTTATCTAGGGAGATACATTTATGTAATGCTATATGTATGTAATATATGACAAAAAGTAAATATATTTAAATGCTTGATTTTATTTAAGATATTTAAATTCTTCATGTAAGTGTATTTCAGGCAGCTCTATTTTACAATACAATTTTAAAAATCAATACAAAGTTATCATATTTTCAAAACCAACTCAACAATTTAATTTTACTGGAGAAAAAACAATATGTTGGAAGAAAATTCTATTCCTACAGGGTTAGAAATGAAGTCCCCTCTGTTTGAGTGAGAAAACAATTATCTCAGATAATGACCTTGTTGGGCTATAATGGTTACCTATAATTTCAGATCAGTGGAGTTCTTGGTGCTACCTGATTTTGGTTATTTTCAGTGCTGATGATGTTGCCTAGTTTGGTAATAAAACATCTGCAAGAAAACCATCAAGTTCAGAGAGCACCAAAGACTCCACAGTTCAACCCTGAGCTACAAATATTCTCTTCTATCAGTTTCAGATCAGCACTGTGAGAACAAATAAAAATTATGAAAACAACATTGGGCTTGCAACAACACAGAGCTACTAAATTTGTATCATTAAAAATGTGCTTACATAACTGGTTTTTCTAGTCTGCTTCCTTGTGACCCAACGATCTCTCCTAATGTACAGAACACTTGTCCCAAGAAATCCTGAAAATCACAAAAGACATTAGACATTATTCCATCTGCAGTACTCCATCCATATTCACTACATTTATCAGCACAGGAAAGAACATTACTTATGAACAATTCAGTTATAAAATCATAATTAGGAATAATTAAATTAAGTCACTCTGGATCACTTCAAAAGTGAGATGGGTGATGTATAAATTTAATAAATAAATAAATTAAAAAAACAACAACAAATTATGTCTGGATGAAAGAATTACAGTTTATGAGAACAGAATGACCTTAGGTAAGTCAAGAGCTCATTGTACCTACTCATTGCTCTCAATCCTTTTCAAATATGTATATGAAATTTGCTACAGATATTACCAATCTGAATGGAACATATTATGATACTTTATCTAAAAACAAAATTGGTACAGCTATTTTTTTAAAAAGACATATATAGTGATAAGCTTTAAACAAATACCTGCTCTAATATCTCACTTCATCCCCACCTTATAATCTTTCTTGTGAATTTCATTCCAGTTTTCATTCAGTACTGACTCTGGAGACTGCCTGGGCAAGTTTTCTTGACAACATTTCTTGACAATATGAACCACATGGAAGTGGTTCACCATTGCCTTCTTCCTACAGCTGAGGAAGGATGACTGACCTAAAATCACCCAGATACCTTTGTGCTTAAGTTGAGACTAATTTCTACCCTGGTGCCTTGATCACTATACTCAAATGGCTCCCAGATTCCCAATTAATATAACATATTATATGGATACATTTATAACATTAAATTAAAGCACTTACATGCTTTGAAAGGTTTGGACTCTTAGAATCAACATCATACCTATAAAGAAACGATAGATTTATTTCATATTTTCTTTCAAAAATATTCAAGGACATACTACTGGAGTTGTTTACTAAAGCTAGCATAGAGAGACAATGAACAAGATAAAACCTACTATGTGAGAAACCCGCTTTCCAGGTTTAGCTTAATCTTGCACTCTGGGGCTAAATCAATTATGAATCTCCAAAATGGAAAACCAGCCAACAAACAAAAAATGATGAACAACATGTACAGCACACATAGGAAATAAGAGGAAATCCCTGATTCTAACTGGCATTCCAGTGTATTTGACAGAACATAAATAGTATAATTATGAAGGGTTTTTTGTTTTCTGATTTGTACTCCACTAAGATTATAGTATCTATTTAGGCATTACTTCACAACTTTATTACAAACCTCACTGGAAATTCATTAAAAAAAGATATAAGCTAAAAAAAACTTGGGTGGGATTAGTATCTCAAGTTTTCAGATGTTTCAGCATTTTACAAGGGATAAAATATTGTCTTATAAATTTGCCTCTCCAAATTTTATGCCACCCATTTTGCTCAGCTACCCCTCAAAAATGCCAAAACAAAAAATAAAAATTGTATTGAATTGGGAGAAAGGGCTGGTCTGTCTGTGTGTAAGAGGAGTAATCACTGGCCACATACCGCCCACAGGTGGTATTTATTGCACATCTGTATTGAAAAATACTTACAGTAAAAATACATATCACTCTGAAGGGTTTGTTACATATGTCAATTACAAATCATTGTTTATTTATAAGCCACATATCGTTTCGCGACTCTAGATAGTGTACAAGTTAAAGACCCCAAAGATATTAAAAATCCAGGGACTAAAACACTAATGCATAGATAAAATTCTTCTCCCACACTGGGCACCTACTATTGGAAATAGCCAGGTTTTCAAGGCTGGATTAAAGAACAGGATGCTTGGAGCAATTTGAAACTCTGGGGGAATACTGTTCCAGATGGTGGGCACTATTAAAAAGAAAGCAACTACACGATTCCCTCAAATAATACTTTTAAAAGTTGGTAAACAGTACTTGGGTATCGTTATTCATTTATTTCTGTTTGTTTTTCTTAAATAATCAAGCAAAACAAATTATGATGTGGCATCAAACTTACATGCTTGATTTACTATATAAACAAAGATACATGACCGCAAAACCTGGTTTATGGCTTCACATTAAAATTTGTTGTTAGTTATTCTTATTTAAATGATGTAAAAAGGAATGTGCTGCAGGCAGCATGAACTAACAGCATTTACCACAGATAATCAGAATAAATCAGGAACTGTAAGATCCTTGCATGAGAATGCAAACATTGAGAAAAGTCTCTACTATAAGTAAAATAATAGTTTGAATTACCAATATGAACCAATATGATTGAGAATATCTTATGACAATAACTAATTCACATTTTGTTTGTTATTTTAGATTAGCGGCAGACCTGAAACTACTTTAATGTCAACAAAAACTACTGGGATGAAAAGAGCTTTCAGGTCCAAGCAAAATCAATATGCCTAAACTGCCTTTTGAAGTTAAAAAAAAAATCCAGTAAATTGTCTGCAGACAGAATGTGCTTTTGAACATTTAAAACTAAGTTTCTCCTGGGTCATATTATTATATGTGGTGGACTTGAACAAAGGCAAAAAAATACTGGACAAAAATACATATGTGGTTGGCAAAAGAAACAACAGATTGTGGTAATATAATTTCATGTATTTATCTGCTACATTGTTCTGAGATATAAGAAATAATTTTTGCTGTTACTTAAGTTAATTCCTGATAAATTGATGTATCCTGACCTGCCTGCAGCACAGGACAATTTTTACACTGTCTTAATCTGAAAATATACTATAAAATAATGAAAACTATAATTTTAGAAAATAATTTTTCACGTAAGATTTTTATTGCAGTTTGTTTTTTAAAAGCAGCACTTCATTACAATTTAAACTGCTGTAATAAAATATGACTTATCTAATGCAAGTAGTTTACTGACAAAATAGCTATCCATACTATTACGAGAGATCAATTCACTTATATTATCAAAATCCAAATTTATTAGTAAACTTACAAATCAAATCGCAGATTCTGCCTCTCCTCAAAAAAGTAATCCATTATAAATTTTCTTACAAAATCTGGGTTCAAAGTATTGTCAATTACTTCTGTTCTTCCAAACTATAAAAGAATATTTTAAAGAAAATACATCAGTATATAAATATCTTTCTGCATATGTACACCTCAAACAAAAATATCAGATAAAAAATATGAACATATGTGAACAAATTGTGGACCAGTTTAAAGGAGATAAAGGAGGAAATAAGACACTTTAAGATTTTTGGCTCTGCAGTCACTTCAGATATTTGGATATAGAACATGTACACAAACAAAATCACTTCCTACACTCATATACATAACATCATTTCCATAAATATCCTACTCTTCTTCTGGGAGACAAAAAAGTCCTTTCTTTTGTCAGCAAAATTGGAAGGATTTTCAGCCCTTATCCAGAATAAAACAGGAAAGCGAAAAGTTTGCCTTTTTTCTTTCTAGGAAAGTCTAGACTAAGAAACAGAAGGACTAAAGATGACATGATAGAAGTCTTTCAATATTTGTAGGGTGGTCACAGAGAATAGGAGGTCAAACTATTCTCCATAGAACCTGAGGAGAGACAAGAAGTAATGGATCGATGCTTATCCAAGAAAAAATTATAGTACCTAGAATTAAAGATAAATTTTCTGTCAGTGAGAACAATTAATCATTGGAATGGCTTGCCTCTACAGCTTGTGGGTGGTTCATTTCTTCAGGTTTTCAAGAAGAGATTGAATAATGTTTCCAGAATAATAGAGGATCTCCTACTTGAGCAAGAGGTTTGACTAGAAGACCTCCAAGGTCCCTTCCAATTCTGTTATTCTGTAATTCTCCCAGCGAGTTAGTGCATCTTTATTGCTAATGACAACAAACCATTAATTTATGCTCCATTAAGTTCCCATTTCTTTCCAGGGGAAAAAATAGTACTTCTTGGTCTGTTCACCTGACTGAAGGGAGCCTTCAACTATGCAAAACTGTTATATACAACCCTTTGGGTGTTCACTTATAACATACACCATGATCATTTTTTCTTCTGTTGTAATCTCAAAAAAGAATTGATCCTAGGATATAAAAAGGCAATGCAATGCGCCAATAACTGTATCTTAAGTATGCCTGAAATACAACACATGCATGCTTGTTTCCAATTTCAAGTTTTTAAAGGCTTTTTATAAATATCAGAACCAAAATCATTATTTGATTATATTTTTATTTAATTCTGCACAATTGAAAAGAGGTAACAAACAATGAAGTATCGTAACAAGTTTCTTATTTTTCATAAACAACCACTTGTATCCTAGCAAGTGGTTTTACATGAAATATATATGTTCATACATATGTATATGTTCATATATATGTTCATATACATATTCAATGCGTATGGGACAACAGTAAGTTTCTGCATTACTTGATTTCAGAAGAACACACAAAAAAGGAATTGACAGTATAGGTAATCCTTGAAGAACAATTGGGATCAGAATTTCTGTTGCTAAGCAGATAAGCAGAGTTGGAAGAGACCTTGTAGGTCATCTAGTCCAAAGCCCCCACCTAAACGGAAGACCCTATACCATTTCTGACAAATGGCAGTCCAATCTCTTCTTGAAGGTCTCAAGTGATAGCGCTTCCAGAACTTCTGAGGGCAACTTCTGTACCATTGGTTGATTGTTCTCACCGTCAGAAAGTTTCTCCTTATTTCCAGGTTAAATCTCTCCTTGTTCAGTTTNGCCCCTCAAATATTGGAAGACTGCTATCATGTCTCCCCTGGTCTTTCTCTTTACTAGACTAGCCAAGCCCAGTTCCTGCAACTGTTCATTGTATGTTTTAGCTTCCAGTCCCCTCATCATCCTACTTGCTCTTCTCTGTACTTTTTCTAGAATCTCAACATTTTTTTTATAATATGGTGAACAAAACTGGATGCAGTACTCTAGGTGTGATCTTACTAAGGTTTTATAGAGTGGTATTAGTACCTCACTGGATCTTGGTGGTTGTTAAGTGAGTTGCTCCTGAATTTACAATATTTTTGCCATTAAGCAAATCTGGCTTGTCCCACTTATTTTGCTTATTGGAAGCCAGCTGGGAAAGTCACGAATGTCAATCACAGTATCCCAGGATCTTGCAACCACTGTGAATACATGCCAGTTGCTAAGTGCCTGAATATTGATCACCTTGAGAATGTTGCAAGAGTTGTAAGTGCGAGGAACTACCTATAACCAAATAAATGAACTGTAGATATATCAGTTTATATATATGCATGTATGTATATGTGTAGCATATGTTTATGTGTGTTATGTATGTGTATGGGTTGATATATAGGCAACACAATTTCATTTTTAATGTGTGCCTGAGTGCTCACAGTAAAAAATGATAGTAAAGGTTATCTTACAACAGTTTTCTCAGTGGGCCAGAGAAACTGATATATCTGCAGTTCATGATTTGGTTACAGGTAGTCCTTAATTAACAACCATTCATTTAGTGACCATGTGAAGTTTTTATGTTCAGCTTCCTTCGGGTATTATCCACATCATTGTAGTTGTGCTTTTAAAGTTGTAGCAACATTTCGGGAGAATCTCATCTGCCATCATCAGGCTTCTGTATTGAGTTCGTCTGTGAGTCAGGCTATCACAGTCATTTCAGTTTTAAATTTGAGGCGAGCCTACTGATGGCAGATGAGATTCTGCCGAAACGTTGCTACAACTTTAAAAGCACAACTACAATGACGAGGGATAATACCAGGAACCTGAAAGCAACAAATGTAAGTACCCCGAAAAACTTAAGAAAACATATAGACAGACAGACAGACGGACGGACGGACAGATAGATAGATAGAGATACGAGATATATATATATATATATATATATATATATATATATAATATATATATATATATGTGTGTGTGTGTGTGTTGTGTGTGTGTGTGTGTGTGTGTGTGTGTGTGTGTGTGTATTACATACATGATACATCACATAGTATCACTACCCATTTTGCATTATTTAACAACATGTGTATTATTATATTAAAGCTGTTAATTAATGACATATGTCTATACAAAACTCAGCTTCTTAGACTGACTGGGAGATTATTATAGTACTAGTAATGAAATTGAACATTTTGAACAACAGCAACCTTCAAAAAGAATTAAGGCATCACAGTAAGAAAAAGAAGAATGACTTTGTAATCTTTTGGAGCTATTTAAAGTTCCAAGACAAGGACACAATTGGTAAAAGATGTGAAAGCCCTGAAAAGTAATAGGGATGCTGTATCTGACATTTTGCCCGAGACAAAACTATGACGAGAAATGATTCTAAACAGAAGTATCACTTCTCTACAAATGTACTTAATCAGGACAGTTTTATCTACAGGATTGGCTTCAGCACTAGCACTAAAGTTTTTTTATTCAAATAAATACAAGAGATGCTGAAAAATCTGTGATCCTAAGACATATACTGCAAATCACTACATTAAAGCCAGTTTGGTATAGTGGTTAAGGTACTGGTCAAGAAACCAGAGTTCTAAGCCTCCCTTTGGCAGCTGGTAAGGGAAAGCTGGTAGGGTGACTTTGGGCTATTACTTTCAAAGTCCAACCCACCTCACAGGACTGTAGAGAAAACAGGAGACAGGAGCATTTAAGTATATTTGCCCCTTGAGTTGATAAAAATATATAAAAAGTGGGATTAAAAAATATTTTGTGAAAATACTTAGCCTGATCTCCATACAACCTATACTGAATACTAATTTTTAGGGAACTGCAAACTGTTCACCTATTTTAAAACTTACACGTTTAACAATGCAGCCATCAGTTGGACAGATTATTTAACTGATTAATTGGTTTAACTGATACCTTCCTACATCTTCCAATTTAAAAGTATCAAATGGGGGGTTTACTGTTAGTTAAACATGGGTAGAGCATAGCAAATTGCTATTATGCAAATTAACATATAAGAACTTAAGTGAAAAAGACTGGAGAAGGTGCTGCAATCACAATTACGAAGTCAGAACCAAGCTAGGGATTATTAATTTATTAACCTAAGTAATACTGAGAGAGAAAAACTAAATGCTATAAAAGTCTTCTTCCAAAGGCACAAAAGTTCAGTATAAAACCATGATGATATGAAAATGAGGAAAATCACACATCACAATGTGAATCCCGCTCTTTCATATTTTTATCCAAACAATGGACACAGTATATAAGTTCTGTGGTCTAAATTGCAACATGTATTTCATTACTTATTTATTTACAATTATTTATATGCCACCAGTTCAAGGGAATCTCGACAGCTTACAATAATATACATTTAGAATATTCTTAACATCCAAACATTTTTCAAAAAATAAATCTATGAAGACCAGTATTGTCTTCCAATTTCATTCCCCAATGCCCAACGAAATAGATTATTTCTAAAGGCTAAAAGGGTGAGGCCAGTCTAACCTCATAGGAGAGGTGAGCTAGAAGAATGTTACTTGATCTAGAACAGGGGTTGCCAATCTTTTGGACCTCAGGGACAACCGAATTCATACTTTTAAATAAATACACACACACACATTTTTTATTATAACAAAAACGTAAATGCTTAATGATAACAAAATGAAATGTTCCGGGCTGGAAGCCTCCCCCCACCTGCACCTTCCAAAGAGACAGAAGAGCATAGCTGAGAGGCCTCGGGGCAGCTGCCGCTGGGAGAAACAGAGGCAGAAAGGGGGCTTTGCTCTCCTTGGGGGGCAGCGCCCCATGCTGCTTCTCAGCAGGCATCTGGCTACAGAAGGACTGTCGCCCTCAGTGATTAATTGGGGGGGAGGGGAAGAAAATGGGAGCTCCTTTCAGATCCCGGGTGGAGGACTGAGAAAGCTCAGATCTGCAACCGAGGAAAAGCTGGGGGGGAGCCTGTTCCAGCCTCACCTGGAGACAGGCAAGGAAAGGTGTCCCAAGGGCCCCTTCGCTTTCATACTGCTGCCAAACCCAGCCACAGCCAATGATTATTTGGGGGTGGAGGGGGGTGGAGAGAGAGAGGGGAGAGAGAGGAGAGAGAGAGAGAGAGAGAGAGAGAGAGAGAGNAGAGAGAGAGAGAAAGAGAAAGAGAAAGAGAAAGAGAAAGAGAAAGAGAAAGAGAAAGAGAAAGAGAAAAAGAGAAAGAGATAATCTCTTGCATTACCAGGAGAGAAAGGAGGTAAAACAAGGCTCACTCTTTCACCGAGACCTACAAAACACCAATCTACCGAGTTCTAAGAGTTCTTCAAAATCACCAAACCCTCCCACTCACAGTTCTCATGCCTCCTGGCTCTTCGAGGCTTCGAAACCTCAGAGATGCAGGCAAAGTCACCGCAGCGGTAGCACCGAAGTTGCCTTAGCATGCTCAGTTAGTTTAGAATCGTCTTACCCAGAGAAGGAGGTGCTGGAGGAGGAGGTGGCAATAGTGAAGCAAGCAAGCAACTCAGGGCATTACCACTGCTTTGCCTGCATCTCCGAGGCTTCAATGTTGGGAGAGGCAGAGAGGGCTGGAGGAGCTGAGAGCTGCGCACGGCTCCGTCTCCCTTTCCTTGCCTGCCTGTATGTGGGCATGGGGGGAGGATGGGGAAGGAAAGAGAGAGAAGCGGGAGCAATTCAAAGCTAGAAAACTAATGGGGAGAGCTAACAGTGGGCACTGGGGGAGGGGACTGTTGTTGCCGCTGCCAGCCATGTGTGGGAGCTGGTTGGCGCGTGCATCTCAGGGACCTGACTCCAGGGTCCCTCGAAGAGCCAGGAGGTGCAAGAACTGCATGGCCCAGATTAATTGCTTTTGGGGCCATATCTTCTGCGGCCCACCAAAAATTTTCCATGGCCCACCAGTGGGCCATGGCCCATCAGTTGGCGACTGCTGATCTAGAAGAATGTAATTTTCTCGGTTCCTACTTTCTGATCTCTCTAGAGGTTCAGACCTACTACTTCCCAGGCACCAAAGGCAATTCCTACTTTCTGGAAATTCCAAGCCCAAATCATTTACAGCAAATATCTAATACCTTAAATTAGTCCCAGAAATCTATCAGTAATCAGTCCAGCACTTAATAGAATAGATGTTATTCAGCTGAACAGGATATTTCGTGTCAACAAGCAATTGCATTCGGAAGCTTCTAGGCACAATTGGTGAGCCTGCCAAAATTATCCAAAGACATTTCTGGGCATGGCATGCCAGAAGAACACATTTTGTATCCCCTTGGGAAAATGCATCTGAAGGTAGGGTAACACGTACTTAATTTTTTCCAGCTTTCAATCTCCTGCTCAAATCTTAATTTATAGGATATATAAATAAAGACAGTTACAAGGGAATGGATGTGACCTGTGCTTTGCTGCCAGGCAGAAATGTTTCCCACCTCTATTTCCCTCATGTAGTCATACAGTCCTTGACAATTTCACTCATAAACCTGGAAGCTAGTGTTCCAGCTGTTTATAAATGAGCCACACACCTTGGCATTTTCAAAGACTTGCCAACATCCAGAGGCAATTGACCCCCTCCCCACATGCTCTTAGCTTACAAATGCAAATGCTAAGGCAGAATAGGAAAAAAGGGATGTAAGAGGAAAGAAATTGCAAGCAGGGCCCAATACTCTTCAACATCTTCATGAATGATCTAGATGAGGGGATAGAAGGAAAACATACCAAATTTGCAAATGACACCAAGCTGAGGGGGGAAAACAGCTAACACCCTGGAAGATAAGGTTGAAGATTCAGAAGGATCTTGACAGGCTTGAGCATTGGGCTCTATCAAACAAGATGCAGTTCAGTGATGAGAAAAGTATGGTCCCACTAAGGCAGGAAAAACCAGATGCCCAGGTACAGAACAGGCGGTACCTGGTTCAGTAGTAGTAACAGTGAAAAAAATCTAGGTGTCCTGGTGAACTACCACTTAAATATGAGCCAGAGGTGTGTTGCCCCTGCTAAAAATGTTGATGTATCAATTTTATATGAAGTGATAGCATCACTTTTTTACTGCACTAATACCGTCACCCTTGGACTACTGTTTTCAGTTCTGTTCACCTGACAAGAGGTGACACAAAAGAGATACTGAGACCCTAAAACGTGTGCAGAGAAGAGCAACATAAATGTTAAGAGGTCTGTAGGCTAAACCACATAACGAACAATTCAATTGTGGTCTAACTCAATTGTGATAAACATCAATAAATCAAACTGACAAGAGATCCATAAACATACATACATATACATATACAGATATATATTCTTAAGTTTTCATGGATATTTATATGTATGGTATTCAGCTTTGTTCAGATATTTTCCCACGTCATTATAGTTGTGCTTCTAAAGTTGTAGCAATGTTTTGGCAGAATCTCATCTGCCATCATCAGGCTTCTGTATTGTGTTCATCTGTGAGTCCTGTGACAAGACTTTCACAGCAGTTTTGTTTAAATTTGGTGCTAGCCTACTGCTGTGCCAGAATGGTTTTTTCTTCATCCTGGTTGACTGGAGTCTTGGTCTGTGTTTATTGGTCTTGGAGTTTGCTGTGTTCTGCTTGATTGGTGTTTCTAATACTCTTATGTCTGTTTTGTAGCTTTTTTTTTGTCTTGATTGGCTGGCAACGTTCTGTTTCCTGTATTGGAGGCTTTTAGTGCAGCTTGGCTCCGAGTAAAACGGATGGCTATCATTTATTAGGAAGCTCGGTTTCATCTGGGTGCCTGGTTGGGGTGTGTTTGAGCTGGAGGTATCGGGGGGGGGGGTTCTGTTTGTGCCCAGGTGGTTTGGCTGGCTTGTGTGTGGAGATTTTTTTATTGAGAGTGCAGCTTCCAGATAATTGGACAGTCTTGGTGGAGTCATCTCTTCTATTCATGCTTTCAGGTCTTTTTTCAATCTCTATGGCTTCTCTGATAAATTCTGTAGCTGGGTTTCTATAGTGGCTAGGTTTTTGGTGCCATTGAAGTTGATGCATATGACCTGTTACTTCATATGTTGGACTAGTGAGGAGGTGTGTTCCAGCTTTTTACTGTATTTTGTGTCATCCAGGTGGGTACTTATTCTCTATTGTCTGTCCAATGTATGTGGGAGGGCATGATGCACAGGGAACTTCAATATATGCCTTGGTTCCAGGTCAATTTTATCTTTGGGGTTCTTAGGATGGCTGCTATTTTTCTGTCTATTTTGAAGGCAGTCTTGATGTGATGCCTGTGTAGTATCTTACTGATTTTGTCTGTGTACCTCTTATGTGTAAGGCAGGCAGCTGTTCCATAGGTATAGAACACAATACAGAAGCCTGAATGATGGCAGATGAGATTCTGCCGAAACGTTGCTACAACTGTTAAAAGCACAACCATGACATGGGAAAATACCCGAACAAAGCTGAATACTATACATACATACAACATACACACACACACACACACACACATATATATATAATATACAACACACACATACATATAATGTATATATGTTTTTTACAGTTTCGCGGTACTTACATGTGTGCTGTTCAGCTGTCCTTCGGTATATCCCACGTCATATGAGTTCGCCATACAACTCAATACAGAAGCCTTCATGATGGCAGATTGAGATTCTGCTGAAACGTTGCTGCAAGCTTTAAAAAAGCACTACAATGACGTGGGATAATACCCGAAGGAAGCTGAACTGCATTCATGTAAGTACCCGCGAAAACTTAAAAAAACAAATATATATATATATATATTGTGTATATATAGTGTTTGTGCCTGTGTATACGTGTGTACAAATGTGGAATCTCGCTCTCCTTTGGGGAGGAGTGAGATACAAGCTTCCAGTGATACAATAGATATTTTTATACCTTTTCTAAAGCCTACCCCTGCTCCTCCCATCTTAAATTCTCATTAGTCAAGATCAGGGATGGGTAAGGGTCTGTTTTTAATAATGTCCATCAAACTTGTTATTCCCCTTCTAATTCCAGGAATATACCTAATACTTGATATAATCTACATTCTTTGACATTATTTATTTCTAACTTAAAGCTAATCATGGTGATCCTCCAAAAAGCCCATATGACCTGCCAGAAAGTCTTATATCCCTTGCCAAAATGTTCTTGCAAAGTTGAAAACAAACATGTTTTCGTGAAAATAGAAACTTTTATACAACTCCAGCTTAGTTCATCTGAAGGGTAAATATGGAGTAGGTATTGCTATGTATTTTTAAAGGAATACTTATCTTACATATCATATGAACAAAGAGAAATGCTAGGTGTGACATGTAGTTTTCTGGTACTTTAGGTTTGTCACAAAGAAAAGTTCAACTTATTCTCCAAAGCACCAGAGTGCAGGACCAGAAGTAATTGGTGGAAACTTAAAGAGCGATACAGCTTAGAACTAAGGAGAAATTTCCTGACAGTGAGAGCAATTAACCAACTAAATAGCTTGCCACCTGGAGTTGTGCAGGTTTTTAATAATAGACTGGACAACTATTTGACTGACATTGCTTCTCCTGCCTTCCTGCTCAAGTTCGACTAGAGGAGCTCCAAGGTCACTTCCGATTCTACGTTCTATTGGCAGCTATTTCAAACAGCAAACCAATTGCCAGGACCACAAACTGCAGAGAGCATCATATCCTGGTGGGAATTCCACTTAAAGTTTTGCCTGGACTTGGTAGCAGCTAGAAAAGGAGCACACCACATTGCAACTAGTGCAAGAAGATCTGGAACAAGGGAAAGGTTGTATGGTACTTGATAGATTTTGAGTCTTTTGTTTGAACTGAGTGTGAGAGACTGAGTATAAAGGATTCAAGACATTTACATGGCAACAACAACTTGCAAAACCTAGAAGGATAGAGTTTAACCCAAAGCAATTATTGTGGAAGTTGCATTTGTGTAGATTTGCTATGCTGGTCCTTGCCAGTTCTCAGAAAGCAAGAAATTATCATACCAGTACATATTACTTTTATATGACAGTACTCAACGGCTACACATAACTTACCTCTCTCCATTCTTTATTTCCCATCCCTTGGGTGTACAAAACACAAACTGTAGAAGAAGAAAAAACAGGCAATCAATCTAAAAAATGTATGTAAATTAACATTCCATTAGACTAATATTTAATCTGTAATATTAGGCAGATTTTAAAACTTTATAACACAAATTATATTTAAGAGTTAATGAACTGAAATTAATATCTGGAATTTGAATATATATTTGTATGTGGTGTTTTGTTTATTTTTTAAAAAAATATATAACAGATAATTGTATTTTTAAAAAATAGGCATTTGAGTCAGAGTTAAATGTATACTAAAAACACTCAAATTTACCAGAAATATCCATTCCTTTTAACTTACACCTAACTATACAACTCACAGGCTGTATGCCTCCCCAAGAAAGAGCCCACAGAAAGAACAAAGACCCCTCCTCAGATTTCACAGAAAATAGATTTATTTTAGAAAATTCAAAGTTCAACATTTGTCCATTGCACTAGGAGATAAAGGGGGGAGGGAGGGGGAAGGAATAATCTTTTTTTTTATTTTATTCCCTTCCACACCACATATGGCCAATTACAGTCAGCCATAAAACTATTGCCAATCCCACCTTACATCACATTTTTAAAGTGTCATTTTAACTATAAAAATGTAATATATTTTATTGTACAACAGTAAAAGAAAGAGACTTAATTGAAAAACAGTGAGTATATTAATTTTAAGGCTGAGTGTAATAGGATTCATGCTTCTACTGAGATTTGTCCCTTGACAAGCTTTTCTATTTTTAATGTCTTGAATGTCATATATTAAAAATAAAAAAAATGTTTAATAGCCACTTTATCAGTTTTTGGAAACAAAAGACAGAATAGGCCCTGGAAAAACAGGCACAAAATATCAACATTTTTTCTTCAAGCTTTCAGATCTCTAAACACAGCCTACCTCAAAACTGCATTCAAATAGGCGTTCAATTAATCAACATTTGGCTTTTAAATTCTTACACTAAAATCTCAATTCAACAGTACACTTGGTGGAAGGGGTACCTCAAATTATATCATTGTAATGTACATTATTTATGCAAATGTACATTATGTACATTATTTGCATAATTATGCAATTAATTTTAATGTAATTTTTATCAATATGTTATTTGCACAACTGCATGATTATGCAAACATACATTGAAACAAATTACATAAATTATGTCGATTGTCTGAACTGCTTTGAAAATAACACTTTGCTCACTATGTGGGGTAAAGCCTGAGATTCAATTCTGTCCGTTACACCTGATGTCTCCTAAATAGAGTTTTACCTGCTTTTTGAAGATATTAGATTTTTATATTCTCTTTCTAAAGCCTATCATGAAGAAGCTTTGCAAGATGCTATTTTTATTATGATTATTTCGCTTCTTACCTGGAAGGATAATTTGAATTAGCTGCAGAGGAAACTCATATTTTATGCAAATAGTTTAATTTTTAAAAATCTATATTTTACTTGGGTCATGAGATACAAAACAAAATTTGAATTGGGGTTTCATTACTTTGTTCTCTGCCAATTCTTTTGAGTTTAGAAATAAGTACAAGAATATTTGTTGTAAAGAATAAAGTTTTGTAGATATCTTTTTTTTTTTTTTTACAATATTAGGGTAAGGAGAAACTTGCAAAAGAAATAGTATATCTCATTTTCACTATTCTGGAGTACTATAGTACACATAAGAAAGGATCTTTAACTTTTTAGCCAGTTCCTTGAATATTCAAACTAAACAAAGAAAAGCTAAACTAGTCGCTAAAATGATGTTAGCAATATAGCAAGATATGATAAGGAAACAACAGTAAATTTACAATTTCATTTCTTCATTGTTCTATTCCAAAAGGAAAATATCAAAATAATACTTACTTGGATCAGATTTTGAAAATGTATCTCTATCCAAAAGGTTCCTATTAATAAAATAAAATTATATTTTTATTAAAAACATTTTACTCAAACTGCATGAGACTGGAGGCTTTTAAGAAGGGACTGGATAACCATTTATCAGAAATAGTGTAAGTTTTCTGAGAGAGCAGGGGGTTGATCAGTGATATCCCACCTTTCTGGTTTGGTGGACAAGCAGTGAGGGAGAAGGGATGGTTCCATATGAGTGGCAGTTGTGTGTATGGCACTTGCAAAAGTGGAGCTGCAAGCGCATGCTCAACCAACACTTGCATAGCCTGGTTCTGAACAGACCATGGCCCGGAGGTTGGAAATGCTAGGACTGGATGACCTTCAAGGTACCTTCCAACTCTGTTACTATTACAAAGAAGAGCTATTTTACATCCATATCCAGAGAAGCAGAATGGAAGTGTCATGCCTGTAGGGGTTAAAATAAAGGCATAACACACATAAATTGCTGCTACCATATGGCCCAGCAGTTGGATAATGATGTGGCCTCTTGTTGAGAAGGTATATGCTTGAGGCATATAGCAATGGTAGGAAAGTGGGTACTCTTGTATTGTTGCTCCTGTGAATTGAATAATGCACAACGGAGTCATGGAAACTGACGCATTGTAGGAATTGGAATACTTGAAATGTAGTGAGATCACTCAGCGCATGTATAAATGCTATGAATGTATAATAGTATATATTCATAGTATAAATGCTATGAACCAATAATTTACAAGAGATGCCAAATAAGTAGCTGGAGGTGGAAAAACAGAGCAATAGATGCCATACATTTATTTTAAACAACTTTGAAAAGACACAGAGTTAGGCACTAAAGTGGTAAATGTATCTGAAATGAGGGAAGAAGCATCCTTGGGATAGAAACAGTCCCTTCAGTGAGGTTCTCCTGTTCTGTGGTTAACTTAAGCTGTGGGTGAACAACAATTAGCAAGTTAAGTCTCCTTGCTGCCTTCCCCTTCTCTTTTGCCATAAACCTTTCTTCTTTCCACACCAGTTATGTGGGGAAGCAGGAGAGGACAGAGGGGAAAACATCTCCCAATGGGGGTCTGGCTCAATCCAAAAACAAAACAAAACAAAAACTTTGGGAGTTAGTTCAAGCAAGCTGAAATGGCTGATACAAGGCAATAGATCAATCCCAGGATTGAGACAAAAATCAAGAGTATTAAAGATATGGAAAAAGAATAAGCTTACACACTTTTTAAATACAAAAAAAGATATCAAATGCAATTCTAAGTGTACTTAAATGCCTTTCTGTCTTACCTAATCCCATCATCCAAGACTCAAGGCAACTCTTGACAAAAGACAGCCAAAATTCCTCTGGTCAAAATTTGACAGTACACCTCCCTTTTTTTATTGGCTGTCAAAGGTCAGGTGACTTCCCCTAGGCATATTAAATTTGTTTTAAAGTCCAGCTGCTGAACAGTACAGCATCCATTTATTGAAAAGTGGCAATACTTTCTGTGAAAGAACACACACACACTTTATATTTCAGTAGATGGATGCTGTAGTCTTCAGCAGCTGGATCTTTAAATCAAATTTAATGTGCTGCCCAGAGGAATCTGCCTCGATGTGCCAGATGTGCCTCGAGAGAGTCAATTGACCTTTTATGACCAATAAAATAAGGGGGAAGTGTTCTGTCAGATTTTGATGGGAGGAATATATATATTGGGGCACATCCCAGATGACTAATGGATCCATCTTGGGATTGTCCTGGGAAACCTGCTGCACAGTCTCATCAAAGCTTTGGTGCTCACTGAAATGGGAGAGGAGCTATAGCCTTGGATCAGATTGTACTTGAGTGGTCTCTTTGTGCACATTGTTCCCAATAATCCCCATGATATACAGAAGAGCTGAAGGAACTAAAGAGGACTAAGAGATGCCTAAAGTGCCACTGGCAAATGATGAGGAATTAAGACAACTGAACATGAACTAGAGCCACTATAAGAGTCTATCTTATGATGGTAAGGGCAGCAAAATGTGATTACTTCTGTGTCATTAATAAATCCACAAGGGTTTGTCCAGAAACCCTATTTTGGTGACTCAGTCCCATCTCGGGGAGAGTAAAATTGGGTTCCACGTACAGAGTCGGTGTCAGGAACATGCAGATTAATTCTCTCATATTCACTTTAGTGCAGCTTCATGGAAATGCCCATAGAGATTACCGGGGTGAAGATTTGCAAGATTATCTGGGGAGAGTTTGATTGCATTGCACCTGCAGATGTGCCCAGGGTTTCTTGTAGCTGCTAGCTCAGTCACCTCTGTCAGACCTATGTCCCTTCTAGCTGGTTAAAGCTGCGGAGGGAGGGAAGGGGGACACACATAATTGGGTCTGGGGAATGATTAATACTCCTTGAGGGAAGGAGTGGTTCCTCTTAAGGAGGCAGTTGTATGTCCTCTCCTGAAAGGACCATTACTTGACCCAATGAGTCTGGATAGCTTTCACCCAATCTCCAACCTCTCCTTTTTGTGGAAAGTTGTGAAGAAGGTAGTCACATGGCACTGCAGAGGACTCTGGACCCCTAAGATTATCTTATCACATAGATAATATGTGCACAGGTACAATGCAATCAAACTCTCCCCAGATAATTATATTATTTTAGGGCAGGTTTCAGACTGGGTTATGGGAGTGAGATGGCATTGACTGTGCTCTTAGATGACTTCTGGCGAAAGTGGGATGGGAGTAGTGTGACCATCCTTACTATTCTTGAACTCTCAACTACTTTGGATATTGTTGATGATACTATCCTACTAGACTGGTTTCAGGAGTTGGGGATGGGTGGCGCTATGTTCTGCTGGCTCTCCTTCCTCAGGGACAGTTCCACTCAGTATGGAATAGGGGGAGGGAGAGATCTAGCCAACACCACCTATTTCATGAGGCGCTTCAGAACTCAATTTTCCTTCCTCTATTTAACACTTACATGATGCTGCTAGTGAGGTGACTGATAGTACGGGGAGAAGTATCATCAATATGCCAATAATACCCAGCTTTATACTCCACCCTGGTCTGCCTGAACAATGTCATGGATATCCCATCTTAGTGTCTGGAGGCTGTAAGGGTCTCAATGTTGCAATGGACTTCAACTTAACCCAAACAAGATACGAGTGGCTTTGTGCTAGCCATGTAGATGGACTTGATGTCTGGCAACCCTCATAGCTATAGAACAGTGTAATCGTTAAGGTTGGTGGACTTTTATCAAGATTAATGGGATTATAGATTGCAGTTAAAGGAAATGAAGTTGTGAAATGAAATAGTTATTGCCTGTATACAGGCTAGCATAAAGTTCAGAACCCCATACTAGGTGTTACCAGTATTATTAATCTGTCCTTTCAGAAAAGGTCTTCAATTCTGGCCATAGCTTCCAGCTTAAATTCAGTGGAGTGAAGCAAGGCATAATGGCTCAGGGCAATGGAAGAAAACATAACCTTAACCGTCTGGTCAGCAACACAATGAGTCTTAAAATTCTTAAATATATTATGGCAAGTATTAGAAATTAGTGCTGTTGTGTTTAAATTTAAAGGGCTGGGCTCAGCATATATTTATATTGTGTGCAGATGAGCACTTGCACCATACTTTTCATGATTCTGTAAAATTATTTTTAATCTCCCATCTTTTCAAATTTTCAGAGTACTTTTTCCAGGCTTGAAGAATGTGATTTTTTTCTATTTTTATCCCATAATTTCTCCAATAAATTTATGGTTGGCTTTGTGGATATTACCATTCTATTTTATTTTTTTTTACAGCAACCTCAAACCTAGGCTTTAGGTGGTTATGACTGTGGAAGAATGAACTCACCCTCTGGAGTGAGCAGGCATTTCCTCCTTTTGGGGATCCAGAGTTTTGGTATCACCTGGAAGTAGGAGGGTGAAAACAGCTCCAAGCTCTCCTTAACTGGTGAGTTTGTTTTATAAAAATGTAAATGAAAGAAAGCATGTGGCTGAGTATATCAATAAAGGAGTCAAGCCACAAAGAGAGCAGAGACTTGGGAATGAGCTAAAGGATCACTCCAACCCAAAGACAAGCAACCCAGAGTAGTTTTCAGGGAGGAAGAGAATTGCAAGACTGTTGAGAGGCGGAGCTGAGACACAAGGGAGGAAAGAAGCCCAATCAAAGTCCATAACTAAGTTCCACCATGTGCAGTAGCTGTAAGAACCAGTTCCAGGCTGTAATTTCTTCCTACTGGGGAGGGAAGAAAAACCCCATTCACAAGTCTATAGTGAAAAGGATATTTGCATGCAAATGCACTGAGATTGGCTACTGGAAAAGAAGATCTGAGGAAAAGGGAAGATTTACAAAGCTAAGAAATAGTTAATATAAGAAAACATAGTGCTACAAACATAGAAATAGGAATAGAGAAATAGAACATAGAGATAGAAATTTACAACTATTTCTATTTTTATTCAATCTATACCTTTCTATCTCTAGATTGAATAAAAATAGAAATAATTCTAAATGTACAGTAATAGGAAGATAGTAAAATAAGATACACATTTAATTTTGTATGGTAAACCAATTTTTGGGGTGGGGTTGGGAAACAATGTTACTGTTGTGTTACTGTACTGTATAATCTTAAAACCCTAACAATGATACAATAAAAAGTACAGGTAGTCCTCGACTTACAGCAGTTTGTTTAGTGACTGTTTGAAGCCACAAAGACACTGGGAAAAAATATGATTGTATTTCACTCTTATGACCGTTGTAGCATTCCCATGGTCACAATTTAGATGCTTGGCAACTGATTGATATTTAAGATGGTTGCTGTGTCCCGGAATCACGTCATCTGACAAGTAAAGTCGATGGGAAAGCCAGATTCATTGAACAGTCATTCATTTAACAGTTCCTAATTTAAACAACTGCAGTGATTCACTTAACAACTGTGGCAAGAAAGGTCATAAGATGGGGAAAACCTCACTTAACAACTGTCTCACTTGGCAAACAGAGATTTTGGGCTCAACTGTAGTTGTAAGTCATGGAAGTGAACATCCAGGATATAATCTAATATTAAACTATAATATTTGACATTGAATTAACAGAAACATGGTAACAGAATCCTAGGGCTAGAAGTGACTTTTGAAGTCCTGTAATCCAGCCCCATGTTCAAGGGACGAGACTTTAGACCATCCTGGACAAATGGATGTACAATTTTTTTCTTGAAACCCTCCAGCAACGGAGCACCCACAATTCCGGGAGATGAGCTGTCCTATTTGTCAGTTGTTCCTACTGTCAGGAAATTTCTCCTTAACTCCCGGTTGGATCTCTCTTTCCAAATTCCACCCATTACTTCTTGTTCTATCCTCAGGTGCTTTGAAAAACAAGTTGTTCCCTCTTCTCTGAGACTGCTCTTCAAGTACTGGAAGACAGTATTCTTCCAGTATCATATCATCCCTAAACCTTTTCTTCTTCAGGCTAGATATAACTTGTTCCCTTAACTGTTTATCATATGCTTTAGCCTCCAGAACTTTTATTATCTTTGGGTTAGGGCACACTCCTTCTCGTATCTCAGCATCTTTTTTTCTCTCCAATTGGATGAAAATTTATCAAAGAGATCCAACTTAGAACTAAGAAGAAATTTCCTGTGAAAACAATGTGAAAACAATTGATCAGCAGAACAAGTTCCTCCTGCTGGCAAGAGTAGGATCTTACTTTTCTCATAACTCAACTGCAAGTTGTTTGATAGGTGCAGTGCTCAAGTCTGTTAAAATCCTTCTGAATCTTGACTCTATCTTCCAAAGCTTTAGCAATTCCCCTCAGGTTTATCCCCTCATCTAGATTTTTTTTTATAAAGAAGCTGAATGGGGGGGTGCAAGAAAGAACCTTGGGGTAGCCCCCTGCATGCTTCCCTCCTTGTAGATGTAGTTCTATTCACACTGTGAATCCATCTGGTGATGGTGCTGATATAGGCTGTGATCTATTTTGACAAATGCCTTATTGAAGAGTCCATGCATTCTATATTCACCGCATTTCCTTGATTCAGTAATTTAGTCATTTATCAAAGAAGGTAATAAGATTTGTTTAGCGTGGTCTGTTTTTAACAAATCCATTGCTAACTTCTAGTAATTGCCTTGTTCAAATCCTATGCTTGATTATCTTTTCTTGGATTTTCCCAGGTTTTAATGTCAAACTGATTGATCTGTGCTTTCCTGGTTCCACATGTTCTCCTTTTTTAAAATTGGAGAATCACATCCGCTCATTTCCAGTCCTCTGTTAGTTCCCCCATGGTCCAGGACCGCAAAAAGATTTTGTTCAGTGGTTCAGAGATCACATCTGGCAGCTCCTTTAGAACCCCGAGATGTTAACCATCTGGTCCTGGAGATTTGAATTTGTCTGGAGTGGATAGATGTCCTCTTACTAATTTGTTTGCCTCTTTTGAACTGCATTCCTGTTCTATCTCTGCTGCTTTTGATTATTGGAATTTTCCCCCCCTTTGTGACAAATGCAAACA
Organism: Laticauda laticaudata; assembly: GCA_004320025.1. Classification (NCBI taxonomy): domain Eukaryota; kingdom Metazoa; phylum Chordata; class Lepidosauria; order Squamata; family Elapidae; genus Laticauda; species Laticauda laticaudata. The sequence goes on from BHFT01010673.1 coordinate 71,761, forward strand.
AGAAATTAAGTAGTTCCACTTTCTCCTTGCTGCCTGCTGCCATCTTATGATTTTCTCACATTAGTGAACTGATGATCATTTCCTTGAGTTTCTTCTTATTTACAAACTAAAAGAAACTTTTTTTTGTTATTTTTGGCATTTGTTGCAAGTCTAGGTTAATTCTGTGCCTTAGTTTTCCTGACATCATCCTTGTAGATTTGAGCTATTTGTTGATATTCTGTTCTAGTTATGTGCCCCTCATTTTATTTTTTTTATACTTGTTATTTTTGTCCCTCAGGTTCTTAGACAGTTCTTTGTGCAACCATGCTGGTTTCATCTTGTGTCTCTTTTTTTCCCTTTGTGGTATTGTGTTTGATTGGTTTTTTTATAATCTCATTTTTCAGTGTCTCCCAAACATCCTGAATTGTTTACCTTTTACAATTTCCATCCTAATCTCTTAGTTTGTTGAAGTCAGCTTTCTTGAAATCTAAAACAATGGGTTGATTTTGTTCAATTACCTGTGCCTACATTATGTTGAATTCTAATATGATATAGTGACTCTTCCCCCCAGGTTCCTACAATTTCTACCCCTTCAATCATTACATCCCTAATGGTAAAAATGAAGTCCAGGATAGCTGACCCTCTATTCCCTTCTCTACCTTTTGGTGACAAAATTGTCAACTAGACATGTCAGGATCTTGTTTGATCTCCCAATTGGTGCAGAGTTCATCTCCAAGTTGATGTAGCTGCTTGATGGGGCAGAAAATGTCCATTGTTGGCCAATTCAAGATTCAAGCTTCCCTCTTGTGGACAGGGCATATTACCATTTCCTTCAAGGATGATGATTCCCCTTTCTTAAAGAATTCACCACTTTCCCAATCAAATCTATATCTCCTTCTTGGCAATTTGATTAGGTTAAAAGAGACAAGAATCCAATTCATATAAAATACTGCCCACTTCATCAGAATCCACAATTTCAAATAAATCTCTCATTGGAAGGTGTCCCCCTTAATTGAATTTTGACTAACCATCATCTAATTGATAAAATTATGAATGATTTTCCTTCCTGAAATATGTAGCAAAAAGGTCATAGAAGCTGACCAATAATTCATTTTGTCACTATTCATCAATAGGGTTATTTCTCTTTAAACAGTATTACTGAATGGTATTTTGCAGTCATGAAAAAAACATAAATATGGATGCTTGTCACTCTATCATAGTATATAGTCAAACCTGGGTTTTCTAACTTTTCTGTAACTTTTCCAGCTTTCCAGAAAGCCTTAAAAATCTGGTTCTTTGCCCTAAGAATTGAATGGGGTGAGGCTGGAGTTGAGTGACTGTAAGTGTTGATGTACTTACTGAATGTTGTTTAAGAAGCTGGGATTTTATTTTTTTTTATCTTGGACATTGGTTTTATTATTTTTTTTGTTTTTTATTATTGTTTTTTGTGAGCTGCCCAGGGCTGTGGCTCATAAGATGGGCAGCCATTTAAAAAAATAAAAGTAAATATTGATTTATATCCATGCTTATCCATAATTATATTCATATCTTTTACTAGTATTGTTTTAGGTGTTTTTGTGTCATTTATCTCCTACAGCAAGTAAATAAACTAAGTATAATACTTATATTCATGAAAAGGAGAGACTACTGGGAGTAAATCTGTCTAACACTTTTTCCAACTTACATTTTGAACCATAAGTCTTTGAACACAATACAATACAATTTTCTTCTAAGTTATTGTATTATAATTTTTTGGTATGATCCTCTCAGGACTATCTCATGTGTCAAACATTTTAAGCAATAAAGATGCTTGGCTATTTATTCAACTTCTACAGCTACCCAACTTGCAAACCACCCTAGGCAGCTCACAAATTCAAAATACGTAAATTTAAAAATTATAAATTTAAAGTCAATCATAAAAACAATACTAATCAAAAGCAAATAATAGATTGGTAGCTGAGGACACCAGCCAGCATACTATATACACATTGCTCATGGCAACAGATAGGTCTTTAGTGTCTTACAAAAGCCAACAGGCCAGGCACCTCAACAGACAATGCATACTTCCAGGTTTCACAAAAATTTTTATGTGCTGCATATACTAATAGCAAATTAACATGTAGCTTCAGAAAAAAGTGCCAGGGATCTATGATGTAGGCTTTCATTTTTAACTACCTTTACTATTTACTCAGGATATTCCATCAAGAACAGAGACAGATAATATGCCTATCAATTCAAGCAATATTTAAGAACTATTTGAGAAAATAATTTTCTTACCTACTTAAGAAAATTGTGCAATAGACAGAACGGAAAAAACGCAGTTCCACTTAAATATGCAAGTCCTATTCAGAAATGTTCTATGGCTGAGAATGACATTTGTGAGAAGCCTTCCTCTACTATCTGCATATTTCCATGTTCAAGCTTTTGCTTTTTCTCTCAGTTCCCTGAGGCTGTTACACAGCAGCTTAAGAAACAAAAAATACCACTAGGAAAAGGCTGTTGCATGAGGGTATGAATACATCCCATAAAACATTGGCATATATATGGAAATCCTTATTTTGTAATATAAAAATAATAGTCCACGATCATGCAAATGATTTATAGTTTCATGGGAATGAAAATCAGTAAGGTAAAATTTATTCAAAGGACTGAAAATTCACCCACTGAGTTGAAATGATGGTCATTAAGGCGGCTAAATGACTACAAGATTAGAACTTGCAAAAGATGGGAAGGATTCAGATTAAAGGGCTAACAAATACATTCTACAAGTGGGAACCTGGCTTTACTAAAGAACACTTTTTCATAGATAACCTAAAAATTGTGTTGATTATATATCCAACAGCAATTCCACTTCAAGAGAGAGCTGTCAAATTTATCCTGAGTAAAACTGCAATTTTGGTGAAATAGGAAAACTGACAAATATGCAATAGATATTCAGTCTAATGCATATATACTGCAAGAAAGAAAAATAAGAAAAATAAAACCAGTTTTGATACAATAAAGACAAGATAAAATCTATGCCAAGAATTTCTAGTGCCAGTTTGTGACTTCATGGTTTGTATGCCAACTAAGTATGTTATTCATGAGTCACATTTCTTCACATTTAACTTCACAATTGAAAAGTGATAGTGAATACAATAAAATGTATGGGAGTTGGGATGGGAAAGATGCTATTATTAATCCATTGTTATCCCAAACCACTTCGACCAGCAGCCAAGTTGTCCACCTGCTAAAGTAAGGGGTTAATTAAAATAGTCTAAGAAACATAGAATTCATAGATTAAAACATAGATTTCCAAATGCCTTGGGATATTTTTCAAAAGGACAGGCTGAGCAACTATAGTGGGGCTTATTCTTGTTATCAAATGACAATGTAAAATGGATCCTTGATATTATCACTTCTGATTATTTTCATTAGGGTTTCATGATTAAAATTCAGAGGATCCATGAAGAATTAATCAGAACTGGAGATGATTAGAATCCAACCATGTAATTCTATGTGAGGATGACTGAAAATAGCTTGGAATATTTTTAGTGTTTCTTTGCCAGTTAATACTGTACCTTTTAGTTGCTGCCCAGAAAAATTATCCTGTGTGGCTTGGAAACTATTGCTGTAATATCATCTCCTATAAATGTTGGAACCCATATACAATTCCTGTGCTATGTTTACATAACATTTAAAGAAAACATTATACCTATCTGGAGGCCTCCATCGATGTAGTTTGAATAAGGTGTCTGTTTCTCATTTGCTCCACCTGGGCAAAATTAATTTCAGCCAACTTTATTGTTCCAGGCAATTGTCAAGAACCTTAAACTGGCTTGAATTCTTAGGAACTATTTGACAGTTACTATTACAGGAACTATTTGACAGTTACTTTCTTAGGGACATAACTATTTGACAATTACTCCCTTAGTAGGGAGGGTAGGGGATGCCAGGAAAGAAGAGCCTTGAATCTCTTACAAGAGCTTTGACTTGAAAGAGGGCATTTGAAGTTAAGTTTGTCATCCTGGAACTCCAGATTGCCCCATTCTGAAATTTATAATAACATGAAGAATAGTAAATTATTCTGCCTATTTGAATATTGAGGTTATTACATTTAAGGTTAACAAAAACTTAAGTATAAATGAAATGTTCTTTTCTAGTAACAAGTATCCCAAATGTTTAGAATAGGGAGCATTTGAAATTTTGAAAGCATATTTATTTTTAAGTTAAAAAATTGAAAATAGGGTGATAAGCATATTGTTGCCCTTGTGTTACAATTGGAAAACCCAAGCCCTATGCCCTTTGCTAATATTCATTTTTCTACCAGAAACAATCCAAAGCAATGATATGGGGAAAAATAAAGTCAGAATTATTACCAAACTAGATAAATCTTAGGAACATTAAAAAAAAAGGTTTGCAGTGGGAATATACTGAAGAAGGGAGAGGTATTAACACATATAGATATAACAATATAGTAAATAACAAATATAGACCAAAGCCACAGCAAGAACCACAATCGTGAATTAATGATTTCATTTTACATGAGAAAATTCCTATAATTAATAATAATAATAAATAATAGTAATAATAAATGGAAAGAGGGATATCTAGGACAGAATACCAACAAATAGCTCAAACCTGCAAAGATGAAGTCAGGAAAATTAAGGCTCAGAATGAAGTAAGATTTGCAACAAATGTCAAAAATAATAATAAAAGTTTCTTTCCACACATAAGAAAACAAGAAAAAAAGTCAAGGTCAAATCCATTCACTAATGGGAGAAGATGGCAAAGAAGTAACTGGCAGTAGAGAGAAACCAGAGCTGCTTAATTCATTTGCATCTGTCTTCATGCAAAAAGAAAATACAACCCAACTTACCAAAAGCAGAGCCGTAAAACACAGACCACAAATGCAAATTAAAATGAGCAAGAAAAAGATAAGTGTTTTTGATTTCTGATTGCTCTAGATGGATTCAAATCACCAGGTCCTGATGAATTATACTCCAGAGTTCTGAAGGAACTGGGATAGAAGAGATGATGTGGTTCCCGTCTTCAAAAAAAGAGAGGAAAAAAACAGATCCAGGAAACTATAGACCAATCAGTCTGACATCAATACCTGGGAAATTTCTGAAAAAGATAAGCAACAAATCTGCAAACACCTAGAAGCTAGCAAAATTATAACCGAAAGCCAACATGGGGTTGGCCATCAAAAACAGATTATGCCAAACAAATCTTATTTCATTCTTTGACAAAAGTGAGTAAACTAGTGAACCAGTGAAATGCTCTGGGCATAGTACATTTGGATTTTAGTAAGGCATTTGACAAAGCAGATCACAACCTACTTCTTGGTGAGATAGAAAAATGTGGGATAGACAGCAGCACCACCAGATGGATTTGTAACTGGCTAACAAACTATATTAGATATGTAGTCCTTAATGGAATTATATCAACATGGAGAGAAATAAGCAGTAGGGTACCCCAAGGTTCTATTTTAGGCCCAGTACTCTTTAATATCTTCATAAATGATCTAGGTGATGGAATAAAAGGGGAACTCATCAAATTTGAAGATGACACTAAGCTGGCCAATACCCCAGAAAATATCAAGATCCAAATGGATTCCATCAGACCTGAACACTGAGCCCTATCTAACAAAATGAAATTCAATTGAGAGAAAAGTAAGGTTTTACATTTAGGCAAGAAACACCAATTGTATGGATACAGATTAGGTGAAATTTTGCTCAACTGCAATAACCATGAGGGATCTTCGAGTCCTAGTGGACAATCACTAAAATATGAGCCAGTAGTATGCAGTAGAAGCCACAAAGGCCAATGTAATGTTATAGAAAGTAAATTATTATAGAACACGTAAATTATTATATCACTTTATAAGACCACATTTGGAATACTGCACCCAGTTTTGGTTACCACAATATAAAAAAGATGTTGAGATTCTGGAAAGTGTGCAAAGAAGGGTGACAAAAATGATTAAGAGACGGGACGCTGAAACATATGAAGAATGGTTGCAGGACTTAGGTATGTCTAGTGAAAAGAAGGTGCAGGGGAAACATGGTAACAGTGTTTCAATATTTGAGGGGCTACCACAAAAAAGAGGGGATCAACTCCCTTTTCAGAGCAGCAGAAGGCAACACAAGAAACAACAGATGGAAACTAAACAAGGAGAAAAGCAACCTAAAACTAGAGGAAAAACTTCCTAATGGTGAGAACAATTAACCAGTGGAATGGCCTGCCTTCAGAAGGTGGAGGTGCCCTTTGCTTTTAAGAAGAGATTGGACAGCCACTTGACTGAAATGGTATAGAGTCTCCTGCTTGAACAGTGGGCTGAACTTCAAGATCTCCAATCTCCCTTCCAACCCTTTTATTTATGTTCTCTGTTCTAAGTAATAATTAGCCTTATTGCCTCTGTTGTTCTTATGGGACAATTTAGAAGAAACAACAAAAGATATGAATTCTTAATAAACAAATACAACTTAAGGTTTAATAAAATCCTAATATACTGTTTATTATGGCATTTATATACTAATTTGCTATGTGTATTTATTTGTTTAATTTATTTGCTGCCCATCTCGCTATGGAGTTACTCTGTTAAAAATTCTCAGAAATATGAATATTCCTAGCTCTAATTTCAGCTTCTCTAATTCATCTCTAAAAGTTAAATCTGAACAACATGTATGTATGAGTGGGTGTATATATATGTGTGTGTGTGTGTGTGTGTACACACATACACACACATACATCGGGAAGTAGACATACAACCACAATTGAGCCCCAAATTTCTATTGCTAAACAAAGCTGCTGTTACATGAATTTTGCCCCATTTTATAATCCTTCTTGCCATGTGACATAGTTGTTAATAAAATATGGCTTCCCCATTGATTTTGCTTGCAAAATGAGATTACATGAACCCAGGAAACTGCAACTGTTACCAATACATGACAGTGGCCAAGTGTCTGGATTTTTATCACATGACCATAAGAATGCTGCAGCAGCTGTTAAGTGTGAAAAATGGACATAAGTCACTCATTCAGTGCTATTATGACTTTGAATGGTCACTAAATTTGTAAGTTACCTATGACCAGGAACAATCAGACAGGGTAATATTTTTTCTATTAACTATTTCATTCATGAACCCTTAATCGGAAAATAAGTTACTCAGTGATTTTGTCTTGATCTCTACTGGTCAGGATGCTTTCTCTCTATTGAAAAAATAAATTCTCACATCCCTTTTATTCAAGTGTATAAAACATTCTAGAGCAGAAAGCTCAATATAATCTACATAGAACCTGAGATGCAACAAACTGAAAATGAGATTGAAAATCACAAATATTATATCAAGTCATACAGAGTCATAAACATGCAAGATACTGTAGATTAAAAGGGTAAGGGCTGGTGCTGAAAGCCAGATTATTAAACCTAACACCAGGAAAAGCATATTATTATTTCCTCAGGCTGACTTCAGTTTTATAGTGCGTAACTGATTATTCAATAGGGCATATAAAGACATTATAATGGCCAGCCTGCATACTGAGTGAGCAATAAAAATAATTCAACAAGGAAGCTTCCAAATGATTGTGAGAAAGACACATTAAAATCATGTTAACTTATAACAGTGAATGAATGAATGTGAATGGAATGAAATAATTTATAATGCAGAATTATACACATATAAAAATCAATCACATTATAATATAAAATCACAATATATAAAACTACAAAAGGGAGCATGCTATCATAGGTTGAGCAATCTAGACATCTCATCTCAGAGCAAGATTTATTCATTATAAAACTTTACCTATGTTTAGGTGAAAGTCTTAATCCATTTTAGGATTGCCAAGCAACTATACTTTTGATGATTACATGAGCATTCTAACCTAATATTCTTGATCACAATAAATAAGAGGTTTGTCATTCTTCTATGAGCTGTTCAGAGCATCCAGTAGTGGGAGGTGCTTAGTCTCCGCATTCACAGGCTGAGCTTGATTTGT
>BHFT01010674.1:0-12737 GCA_004320025.1 Laticauda laticaudata
TGCATCACGTTTTCCAACGGATGGCAAGTGTTTTTCTCCATTTTACATCCTCTTTGCATCCTTTGGTGCAATGTGACATGGGCTTAAAGACTAGCTAGAAAGCAAGAAATCCAACCATTTCCTGCTTCCTAGCTAACCTAAATCTCCTGGCACAGCAGAACACCTGAGGGTCTGAAAAATAGCAATTTAGCTGGCAAGTTTGCCGGGTAAGGAGTGAGTGGGCAGAGGGTTCGCACGGGCCATGTGGGTGGTGCAGCCTTGTGTTTCTGCACAGCCTGGATTAATTGTTTTTGGGGGTGCTCTGGGGGTAAGATTTCTCTGCGGCTTACCAAAATTTCCTCGCGGCCCACCAGTGGGCCATTGCCCACCGGTTGGCAACCACTGGTGTAGATGAATGTCTATTTTTGAAGCGCAAGGCAAGAGAGAACCTGTGGGCTTAAGCCTTATTGAGGTGACTTGAGTATCTAGATTAAATGAAATAGGGGTCCCCACATACTTACCCAATCCGTCATCAAAAACATCCATGAATTCCTGGAGCAGTTCCTCTATGCTGTCATCTGGTATCACATGGACGCCAGTCACCCTGAGTCCCAGGGAGTCAAACCAGTCCAGCAGGCTCGGTAGGTTGCCTTCTACAATGGTTAGTTGAAGGGGACCTCTAAATTATTTAAATGCCACTTGGAAGGTTCCAATGCCCAGGACCAGAATATGATTCCTTTGGTAATCTTTCAGATGTATGCGATGAGTCTTTATTTAAAGAAAGCGGTGATGTTTGGCACCAGTTTCTTTATTGTCGCCCAGAATAGAGACTATTGAAAGAGTAGATCCCATGTCAACCTCCATGTCACATGCTGCGCCCTCTAAGGAAACAGTTATGGTGATTTTCTTTGCCTGTGGCAAGGTGGCTTTTCCAATTGTTGTTTGGAATGTCATTTTCGGTTCATCATAGCAGTCTTCCTTCTTCCTTGGCTTCCAGGCTTGTCCTCTTTGAAATGCAATCTGTGGGGTGGTCTGACCTGTGCAGTGTGCCACTGGTTTTATTAGCCCAGCAGACTCTAGCCAAATGCTCTTTCTGATCGCAGTGCTGTTAGATGGCATCTTTGAATCGGCAGTTGAATGATTCTCATTACATCTGGCAAATGTGGATTGCAATGCTTCTGTTTCAGTGGCCTTCTTATTTACTTTAAGGTGGCATACTTCTTCTTCATTTGATGATTCTTCTTGTTCAGTATGGTCTTGCCGAGCTGTGGCCATTTGGGACGAGGAATTTTCATTGTTATTTTTTTGAATTGCTTCCGTTGCCTTAATCAATGTTTCAGTAGCTCTGACCCCATCTAGTGCTGTCTTCAGCACTGAGGTTAGGCTTGAGGTTAGGCTAACCGCCTGAGGTTAGGCTTCACAAGCAGGTACTGCTGCAGGTTGAGATCTTTTACTCCACAGACAAGCCTGTCTAGCAGAATTTCTTCTAACTCTTGTAACTCACAGTATAAAGCAGCTTTTCGTAGGGCTGTGATGTAGTTGTTTATGGATTCACCTTTGTTCTGGTTGTGACTGTGAAATTCATGGTTTCAGACAATCTTGGACAGTGCTGGTGCATAGTGCATTCTGAGCGCATTTAGGATCATGTCCCAAAGCACTGTTTGCACAGCAGTTGAAGCCACCAATTCTTTTGCAGCATCAAACATTTCTGAGGCATGGTAACTCAGGAACAGGGATTGCTTTTGGTTTATCCAAGAGTGCCTGGAGGTCGTTGGCTTTCAGGAAGCGCTCAAATCATATGAGGTAGGAATCCCAATGTTCCACGGCTAGGTTGAACAGTGTGGGTGGAGCATGCATGGTCATTCCTGCTGAAACCTGAGTTTAGGATCTCCTTTTTGGTGACTGTTTGCAACTTGTTCCACTGTCCTGGCTGTGATCATAGTCAGCTCTTTTTGTTAATTTTCTTCCTGTCCCACCTTCATCACCAGTGTTGAGTAGTGGGAGAAAAGAAGAGATGGAGACACGGCAACAGCTAACTCCTTTATTGCAAACATCAATCCACTAACTTTCCCACCTGATAGCTCTCCTTTTATAGGAGCTGTCATACAGGCCAATCAATCATTCTAAAGTATATTTCCACCTGATAGGCGGACCAGAGTGAAAACTCACTCCCTTCTTCAGAATACAACAGGGTGAGCCTTTTAACTGGCTGGGAAGCAAGTTTGCCTACTTGCTGGGCAGTGATTATATTTTAAATTCCTGATTTACCAAGAGAAGCACATTTTCTCAATATGGGGATGTAGCCATCTTGTTTTACTTGCGTGAAAGGGAAAGATTAAACATCAGAAGAACTTCTTCATTAATTGTGAATTATTGTTGTGAGGATGCCTGACAATAAACTAATTTATGTGATACATTTATGTGGAGTTTTCTGTCTGTAACAAGGAAAAGAATTTGGAAAAGAACAGTAAAATGAGCAACTGTTTAATCCCTCTCTTTGCATATAAAGAAAAAGTCAGTTTTAGTAAATGAGATATTGTTTAAATCCCTCTCTTTGCAAGTAAAAGGAAGACTCCATTTCAATGAAACAAGGCTGTAAAGGCTAGGTCACATTGGCCGATGGATGCAAAATGTATGCAAAAAGGACACAGCGGATGAGCAAAATTTCGGGGGTGGCTCCATCCGTTGTTATCCGCTCTCAAAAGTGGCCCAAATTTGCATAAACAGAACGGAAAAGAACAGAAAGGAATGGACGGGGGTAGGATATAGTGAGGATGTTAAAGGATGTTCATAGGAAGCCTAGAGGATGTATATAGGATGCAAACCGTTCACTGCTCATCCTTTCTATTTCCGTGTGTAGACGTTCCGTGTACCTTTTGTTGTGTAGACGCTGTGTAGACATTCTGTGTACCTTTTGTTTCCTCCCTCTTTCCATTTTCAGCTGCAGTGGATGTGAGTTGTGAGGATGCCCAGAGGATGCAGAGAGGATACAGCGGACATTTAACGGATGATAAACGGACATAGAATGTTTGTTGCTCGGATGTCACGGATTTACATCGTACACAGCGGAAAGTTCATCTGTTCAAAAAGTTTTGTGCAGCTGAAAACTTCTTGAGCGGATGAAATCTCAGTGGACGGATGCTCAAAGGATAGAGCGTATGAGACACGTATGCAGTGAGTACACAATGGATGCATAGCATTTTCCAATGGATGGCAAGCATTTTTCTCCATTTTACATCCTCTTTGCATCCTTTGGTGCAGTGTGACATGGGCTTAAATTCCTTCTCTTTGCAAACAAAGAGAATCCCTTTGAGTTGCAGAGGTCTCCATGGAAACAAATTATCTGTAATCTGCAAATTATAGGTCTGTATTCAAATTACCTGCACTGACATCTCCTAAAGCTTGCAGCATACCCTAGTGGTCAAGGAGTGAATCTCATTGACATCTCCGAAAGCTTACAGAGCACCCCAGCATTCAAAGATTAAACAGCACTGATGTATCTTAAAGCTTGCAGAGCCTCCTAGTGTTCAAAGAGTGAACTTCACTGACATCTGCTAAAGCTTACAGAGCACCCTAGCATTCAAAGATTGAACAGGACTGACATATCTTAAAGCTTGCAGTGCCCCCTAGTGTTCAAAGAATGAACTTCACTGACATCTCTTAAAGATTGGAGTGCACTCTAGTGGTCAAAGATTGAACCGCACTGAGATTTCCTAAAGCTTGCAGCTCACCCTAATGTTTAAAGAGTGAACTGCATTGATGGCACCAACAATCTGCAGCGCACCCTAGAGGCTAAAAGGTGAATTACATTGGAAATTCCTAAAGTATTCAGGAAGTTTCCCTTGTTATTCTTAAGTCATGGAATCTTCTCCAATCATGGCAGAAGTCTCTGAGGTGCCAGAAAAGCCAAAGCCATCACTTAACCTTGATCCAAACTCAGAATTGGATGTCAGAAATCCAGAGGAGGGAGAGGCATCTTGAAAAAACTATGAACTGAGGTGGCATAGAAAGCTTATTGAGGCCATGCAGTCAAGCCTGAGGGAGAACTGGGACATGTGCTATGAAGAATCCTGGGAGAGGTTACAGCAGCTCTGCCACAAACCCAAAGATGAGTTTTTCCCTGAACGCATCCGCCCATTGGTGAATAAGATGGATGGGCTCTGTTGAGGTAATTCCCTGTTAGGAGAATGAGCGCACACAGGGAGACGTAGTGAGAGTAGTGAAGAATAACACACAACTAGCACACAGATACACTGTATAGTAAAGTGTAGGTTTTTACTCCCAATAAACATTTAAGCAAAGTCCAAACAAGCAGTCCAAGTCATTCACGATTAAAGTAATCAGTTTTCATCTGATAATCCAAATATCCAAATATAATAATCCAAATATCAAAGTCCAGTATCACAAACAGTTCAGTAAATAGACTTATATCAACAATCAGCAACAGTTAATAGAGGAACGGCAACACTCTCCAGAAACACCATAACAGAACAACCCAGGTTTCTGGCTCCATCTTATGGCCATTTGAGGAACCTCACCCAATTACACTTTTAGCTTTCCTTTAAAGAGACAGTATTAAAATGTCTATCCTGGTTTATATATTTTCCAACCCAACAATTAGGTGACTTACATTACTAACAGGCTCTACTTACAATGGACAGGTTGTGAACAATGCCTCATCACTATCCAGTCACTAGAAGACCGAGAGCTCAAAGGGGACATGCAACACCTAGAGATGATGAGCAAAGAGCATAAGAAGCTCTTTCAAAACAGCCAAGATTCTCTCTACGCTGCTGTTCAGGTGAAGGACATACCAAACGAGAAGGATGGTTCCGGAGTAATCCATTGCACCAATGCGCCATCCCAGAGGTCACATGAGGCTTCTTCTCACTATTCTAAGAAAGCCTCCTCCAATGTGCCTTCCCAGTGGTCACATGTGGCTTCCTCTTAAGCTTTTGAAAAAACCTCCTCCTTCCATCTCAAGTCACCCTGGTCTGAAGGGAATACCAGTGTTTCACAACAACCTTCTGTCGGAGGTTCTTCCTATCCTTCCAAGACTGACTTGCATCACAGCCAGTCATCCCAGGCTTCAAGAGCAGAAACTCTTGCAGCCCAAGCTGCAGAGGCATGAGTCAAAGCTGCAATGGCTGCTGAAACTCTACATGTAGCAAAAGAAGAGAAAATCCAAAGGGAAGAAATGGCTAAAGCCGAAGCCAATCTTGAGTTTCTTCAACAAGAATGGGAGGCAACAGAAAAGGCAGCACAGATTGCATCTTTACAGGTGGAGGTTGAAAGCGCTTCCCTCAACTTTGATCCTAGAAAATTATAAAACCCATACAAATGTGTCAGGGCCTATGTAGATGATCAGAACTCACTTCAGGATGAGCAGAATGTGCTATGGCACAAAAAGGAAGAAGTGATGCAGTTGACTGCAAAATTCCCAAAACCAAGGGAACAAGGAGAATTTCAACCAACAGATCTACAAGCTAGTCAGAAAGCAGACATTGCATGATCTGGACCATGAGACTCCTTCCTTAAAACTAGAAAACTTATCCTGACTAACCAAGACACACATGGCAACCAGATTAGCTCATCTGCAACAGCAAAGGCTCCTCATTAGGCAGACATACAAGAAGCCACAATTTCTAACCTCAGTGCACAAGCAGGAGTATTCCTGACAGGCCCTCAAGGCAATTCAAGCATGGACAAAAGGCCCAATGAATGCAGTCGGGCTGCCCAGCAGAGAGGAAGACAGCCAATGTATGTGTCATGGGGAGATGTCTGCATATGAAGCACCCTATGGAAAACTATGAGCCATCTCTGACAAACACCCCTGCTCCGGGAAGTTATGCCTGCATGGATCCAGAGGAAGCCCCTAATCATACTCATACTAATTCCAAACAGCACATTGTACTGCCTCATCCTGGCTACAACTCATCCACAGACCCAAGGGATGCTTCACCATCCTTTAGAGGAAGGAGAGAATGGTCACCATGGTGGAAAAGGTTGGATCTGGCATCTTGTAGTGTGTATAAATTCTCTGACAAGCCGGGCATAGAATATTTATTATGGAAGCATATTTTTATGAATACCATTCATCCCGAAGGATTGCTGCCAGCCAAAGAGCTCAAACTTATGACAGCATGGCTGGGACCAGAATCTGCAAAAGTGGTAAAAGACATCTATTCAGCCCAACTAGGTAACCCAGTTATCGCCCTCAGTTGAGCTTGGGATATGCTCAATCGGCAGCATGGTGCATCTATACTGACAGAGATCTCACTCCTGGATCATATCAACAACTTTCCTGACATCAGTCTCGCTAGCTATGGAAGTTTTCTGCCATCCTTACACATCTATGAACAGCACAAGAAAATCCTACCTTGCTTGGATTTATCTGTTTCAACCAGTTCAGGATGCAAAGGACTATCATTCAAAAACTACCATGGCAGTTAGGTGAAGGCTGGATCTGATGCCTTCAGGGCAAAGCACCTTTTCCTATCTTGAAGAATTTGTTGTCCAACAAACAAAGTTTGATGCAATAAAATCAAAATCAAGGTTATTATTATGCAATAACCCACAAAGTCAGAGAAAAATGGTATCAGAGAAAAATGGTATCCAGTTGACAAAAGTGCCAGTCAGAACTCCAGTTCAACCAAGAGTCCATCGTGAATTGCAAGGGGAAAAACCTATGTCTCTGTGTATAAAACAGAGGTCACCACTTTGCCCATGAAGAACACAGAAAATGTCAGAGAAAGCTCAACACAAACCCCACAAAGCTCAATGCAAACCCCTGAAAACAAAGAAAGATCTGACATGTCCACTTCATAAGTTCTCACATGCTCTGAACAAGTGCAGAGAATTTGGAGAGAAGTCTCTGGATGAAAGAAAAGGGGTTGGTTAGGGAGTATAAAGTCTGCTACAAGTGCTGTGAGTCTATGGAACACATGGCCAAAGCTTGTGCAGCAAAGGTGCAATGCCACCTATGCAAAAGTGACAAACCCCCAGGTGCTCTGCATCCAGATGCTAAGCTGTCACAATGGACAACTCCTATCCCTCTTTCGATCAAGGAGTCGTAGTGTGGCACCAAACTACATCCAGAGGTGGCCACAAATGTCAACTACATGACAGTATGTAGTGATTCACCACTCCCTCGCTCATGCCACCAGAACTGTTTAGCCAAAGTCTATCCCACAGGATGCCCAGAAGAAGCCGTGAAGATATACATCATAGTGAATACACAAAGCAACCACTCATTAGCCAGATCAGCATTCTTCAACCTCTTTGATGTCCAAAGTGAGGTCAGATACTTCAACATGCACTGGGCCTCAGCGCATGGTGGAGAGGAAAGTTACTGGACTCTGCATAGAATCGTTAGATAGGAGTTCATGGTTCCCACTGCTGCCATTGCTAGAATGGGACGCATTACCAGATAACCACAGTCAGATTTCAACACCAGAGGTAGTAAGCACCATACCTCGTCTGAGGCACATGGCTAATTACTTTCCTGCCCTAGATCCTGAAGCTGACATCCTGCTCTTGTTGGGAGTGGACGTCCTTGATGCCTTTGCTTGCCATAGAATGGTCAGGAGACCAACAGTTTCCCACTTGCCCTCGAGACAGAACTTGGATGGGTCATCTCAGGGATGGTTTGTGTCAATCGGCTGCAGGTCCCAACCCAGGTGAATGTCTTCATGACTTCCATTCTCAGTAATGGGAGAGTATCCCACTTGATACTATGCTAAAAACACTTCACGCTTTCAGCAAACAACAATGTTCCAGACCAGCAAAGAAGACTACTTGGCCTTGTAGATAGAGGACAAATAATTTCTGTAACTCATAAGGAGCTTCCATAAGGAGCTTCAACAGGATGCCACTGGGAGCTGGGTAGCACCACTACCATTTCTCATACCCAGGCAGTGCCTGCTGAACAATCATGAACAAGCTCTCTCTTGCCTCTTCAGTCTGAGATTAATCCTGAACCAGAAGCCAGAAATGAAAGCTCACCTGGTGGAGTTCATGGGCAAGATGGTACAGAACGGACATGCTGAGCTTTCCCCACCTCTGGAGAAAGATGAAGAATGCTGGTACCTGCCATTCTTTGGAGTATACCATGCACAAAAACCAGGCCAGATACAAGTAGTCTTTGATGCCACCATGCAGTTTCAAGGCCTCTCTCTGAACAAAGTTCTTCTTAAAGGGCTTGATCTCACCAACAGTCTGCTCGGTGTGCTCATCTGCTTCAGAAAGGAAGCCACAGCCGAAAACTACATATATTTATAATCTTTTTTTTTTTAAAGAATATAGTGTGTATTTTAAGAATGTACCAAGCAGAATCCAAATTGAAATTATGTATTATATTGAATGTTAAACTTTAAGGTATATATTGAAACTTAAATAAGAGTTAAATGGATAAAATTAAAACATATAAAGGTGTCATACTCCAATCAGCAACTACAGGAGAAACTTTATTTAATGAGAAAAGATAATAAGAAATTGAAACAGGACAGACAAAAAGTATAAATATAAGGATTTGAATCGAGATGAGATAATTAAAATAAAATTAAGAAAATTAAAAGAGGGGAGAAGCTATATAGAAAATGTAAAACAGTAATAAGATATGGTATTGAACATAAAAATGAGCATGAAATTGACTTTGTGTCTGTATGAAGAAATGTAACCTGGGATCATGCTACTTTCAAAAAAGATGTTTTATTTATATTTCTTTGTGAAAACTCAAATAAAATTTACACAAAAAAAATATGAAAATATGTAAAATACAATTGAATTATATTAATGTATATCAAGGATTTATAAATTGTGATTGAAATGAATTATGAGAAGGATTGTAATGAAATTAATACTAGTCTTTTTTTAGGATGAATTTGAACTGATTATTTTCTTCCATTTTATTCTTTTTTTCTTTCATTTTCTTTTTTTTAAACTTAAAGTTGTTTTAATTTAAAGGGGAAGTACCACACAGAATCTGACTAAAAAGGGATTTATGCTATAATATAACAATATTTTGTGTAATATATAATATTTTGTGATGGAGATTATAATTATTTTATTTATTTATTTTTTTGATTTGTCAATCGCTTATAAGATACAGATATAAGAATAAACATAATTTTGAATACATGAGATAGATACTTATAGGAAAAAAAAAAATAGGACAGGGACGGTAGCCACAATTGGTGCGCTTATGCACACCCCCTACAGGCCTCTTAAAAAGGGGGTGAGGTCAATAGTAGACAGTCTAAGGTTAATGGGATAATTTAGAAATAGAATATTTAATGGGATGTGAAAGGCAATTAACTATAAAATATGAAGGTGACACACTTTAATTGGCAATTATAGGAAAAACCTTGTTTTGTAATGTTTGAAATGTGGATATGGATTGAAACTGTACACAGGACAGATAAAAGTATAATTATTTTGAAAATATGAAAACCTTGAAAAGGATATGTAATAGATTTAGAAATGAACGAGAGAATTATAAAATAAGCCTGAGGGGAATATCTGAGGGAAAAAAACTAATAAAGAATAATTAAAGTAGTGATAAGATATGAAACTGAATATTAAAGATGAAAGATGAATATGTAACTGAGATTGTATCTGTATGGAGATTTGAAAACCTGGAACCAAGCTGTTCACAAAAAAAAGATGTTTTATTTTTGTGTGTGTATGTTTTGTGAAAACTGAAATAAAATTGTTTAAAAAAAAAGAAGAAAGGAAGCCACAGCTATCATGGCTGACATCCAACAGATGTTTTATTCATTCCTCATCAGGGAAGATCACTGCAACTACCTATATTGCCTGTGGTTCAGTGATGAACAGCACAACCAGCAGGTAATAGAATACAGAATGCAGGTGCATGTCTTCGAGAATGGCTTTTCCCCTGCAATTGCCAATTATGGCCTGCAACATACTGCTCATGTGGGCGAAGCCAAATACGGCACAGATGCCAGACGCTTCATGGGACAGGACTTCTACATTGATGATGGCCTAAAATCTGTACTCACCCCGGCTAAAGCCATAGATGTATTAAAAAGAATGCACCAAATGCTAGCGGCAGCCAACCTTAAGCTGCACAAAATCGCATCCAACAGTGAAGAAGTGTTAGAAGCCTTCAATCCTGCCAAGGGTCTAAAGGATCTCGATTTTGGCACTGATACCCCTCTCATCCAATGCAGTCTTGGTCAGTGTTAGGACTTGAAGAAGGAGTCTTTGCCTTCAGAGCTGCAGCCCAGAAAACCATTTTCACAAGGAGAGGAGTTCTTTCAACAGTGAACAGCCTCTTTGACCCTCTAGGATTTGCTGTGCCTGTAATGATCTAAGGGAGGTTCCTTTTGTGCATGCTTTCCCAAAACACTAAAGATTGGGATGAGTTGTTTTCATCAGAACAGAAGCAAGAATGGGAGACGTGGCGTGCCTCCCTGAGTTGTCTCCAAAACATCCGTGTGCAGTGTACACATGTTCCCACAGCTGCATCGAAGAAAGAATTGCATGTCTTCTCAGATGCATCAACAAAGGCAATAGCAGCTGTGGGATACCTCAGGTTCTACGGTGGGGAGAGTGATATCCACATTGGTTTTGTCATGGGAAAGATGAAACTAGTACCACAACAAGGTCACACTGTACCAAGATTGGAATTCTGCAGTGCCATCCTGGCTGTAAAACTCACAGACTTGATAATGAAAATGATAGACCTTGAGCTACAACCCACCACCTTTTATATGGACAGCAAGATGGTTCTGGGCTACATTCACAAAGAAAGTAGATGCTTCTATGTCTGTGTAAGCAATAGGGTGGAACGGATCAGAAGATCTTCAAATCTGGCAGTATGTGACAACAGACCAGAACCCAGTAGACCATGCTACACTGTTTACCCCCGCATTCCAGTTGAAACACCAGTAACCATCCAGGCTACCTGCTTGTCGACAATGGTCAAGAACACAGAAAAACTGCCCCTTGACCATGCTCTAGAACCAGCTCACTTTGGGCACTTTTCCAGGTGGAGGCCTCTTGTAGCAGTGATCATCCGCTTTTTTCATCACAAGATGAACTTATCAAACAGCTGTCTCCAAGCAGAGAGAGGAATCTTATGCAGTGTACAACAAGATGCTTACCCAGTAGAATTCAAGTGTCTAAAAGCCAAGAAGCCTATCCTGAAGTCCAGTCCACTTCTGAAGTTTAACTCATTCCTTGATAGCAACAACTTACTTCGAGTAGGGTGGTGTGTAGATAAGGCTGAAATAACCCTAAATACCAAACACCCTGTAATCCTTCCCACTTGTCAACATGTGACAAATCTGAAACCATCCACCATCAAGACTGGCACTTCACAGAAGGTGAGCTGCTGGACTCTGGATCATGGGATCATCACCACTGTCTTGCACAGGTACCTTCATTGTTGCAAACAACAGGGTGCAACACAACACAACACAACACAACACCAGCTGATGGCTGATCTTCTACCTGAGCATCTAGTCCTGGACCGCCATTCACCAATGTAGGTCTAGATGTCTTTAGCCCTTGGTCCATGTCTGCCCATGGGACCAGAAGTGGTCAAGCTAACAGCAAATGTTGGGCCGTTCTCTTCACATGTCTTAGCATTTGAGCTGCCCACATTGAAGTCATTGAATCCATGGACACTTCCTGCTTTATCAACACTGTAAGAAGGTTCCAAGCCTACAGAGGCCCAGGCAAAGTATTTAGATCTGACCGTGGAATGAACTTTGTAGGTGCTTGCAAGGAATTACAGATTGATGAAGGCATTTGCCCCAATTCAGTGATTGACGGCTACCTAAAGGCCCATAATTGTGTATGAATATTTAATCCTTCCCATGCATCCCACATGGGAGAAGTGTGGGAATGCATGATCAGCATAGCCCCAATATCCTGGATTCCATGTTGATGAATACACCCACGCTGATGCATGAGATCCTTATCACCCTCATTGCAGAAGTGGCAGCTGTCATCAACACTCATCTTTTGGTTCCAGTTTCCTTGGATCCTGACAATCCAACCATCTTTACCCCAGCCACCTTGCTAAACCAGAAGACAGGTGACTGGCCAGCACTGTTAGGGAACTTTGTTCCCAAGGGCATGTACAAACAACAACAGAGACAAGCCAAACTGCTTGCCAACAGCTTCTGGAACCAATGGAAGCAAGAATATTTGTCTACCCTACCATAAGTGGAAGACCAAAGAGCCTAACCTAGAAGAAGGAGACTTTGTTTGTTAAGAGACAAAGATGCGCATTGGAACTCATGGCTCATGGGGCTTGTGCACCAAGTCTTACCCAGCTGATGGACTAGCTCACCAAGCTAAAGTTCAGATCGTGAATTCACAAGAATTATGCCATGACCCACAGACTTTCGCCATGAAGATCTACACTAGACCAATCACCTACCTGGTACTGCTGCTAAGGAAGATCACACTCGAAGATTGAATCTCAAGCTACACATGCCTTGTATCTACCTTATTGTTGTATTGTTTGATATTATGCTAATGTTTTCTTTAGGTAATAGTTAAAAGAGAAATGTTATAATTCCAGGTGGGGAGTGTGCTGGTTAGATATAGTTAGTTTAGGAATTAAGAGCTGTCTCCTTAAGGGATTGCTTTCCGGGAAATGTAGTTTTACGTCACGTGGTTATATCTGTATTTTTTTTAAAAAAACAAACAAACATACACATACAAAACATAAAAACATAAAACCATCTTCCATTTTATATACATACAGTGTGTCAGTTGGT
>BHFT01010675.1:0-29397 GCA_004320025.1 Laticauda laticaudata
TATGAGATATGCAATATATTTATAGTAGTCTACCGATAGTGGCATTTGTACATGTGAATCTGTGCGATCCTAATATGTTATTACTTTTTTCTTCGTCAGGAACAGTGGGTTTGGTTAAATATACTTTTATCCAGCATTAGATAGCTATATTATCATTTAAGCAAACATGTCATATAGGTTATGTTATAGTTGTCGAATTAACGGACTCTATTAGATAATAGATAAAGGAACAGAACAAGGCTGCCCACATGATCACCTTATGTCTGTTTGTGCATATAACACATTTGGCAAGATGCCTCATAGCAGCAAATACTTAGTAGTAAGAAACAGGACATTAAAAAGGAGATGAAAATTAAAAAAAGAAAGAATTATATAAACTTGCAAGCATTTTGCAGATGATATCTGATTTCATGTCTTAGAAGACCATACTATGACACAGCATTAAAATTGATAGAAAAGATAAAGAGGTTTATGGCAAGTGTCGGCCGCGACTTGCAAAATAATAAAGACACTATACAACAAATGATTGTGACATAAGAATATGTTATCAAGACAAAAAGGAAGAACTGGGCAGTGATATTAAACTAATTCCAGGCTATCCACCACACGAACGTAATAATAGTCAAATTATATGGGGAATTACATCTTGACCAGCAAAATGTGCACACTAAAAGAGATAACTACCTTAAACTTAGCAGCAGAGGTATAGCTGCATAGATTTGGCGACATGAGAAAGAATTTCTAACTGTGCTCTAATAGGAGAGATATCAAATCAAGATGAATATATTACCCAAAATAATTATATCTTCGTTTCAAACATTTCGAATTCCAGCTTGGAAAAGATTATTTTTGAATGATTTTCAATAAAATTGCTGTGATAAATATATGGCAAGCGTCAAGAAGCGGAATAAAATTAAACTTTCTTGCGAGATGTCGCAGAACAAAAGGGATTTTGATATGCCTACTGGGATGTGCTACTACCAAGGTACAAACTTGATCGTGTGTTTAAGGAAGCGAAACATTAAGACAGTGCTAGATTGCTTCTGAACATTAGACAGGAACATGATCATCGTTTTGTTAGGTGTGTGAACATGCCTTATTCTAATAGGTATAATAGGAACCAAATACCCAGGGGTATTTTAGAAGACATTTATATGTGGAAGTCTCTGTGTGGTATAAATTGGCGAGAAGACTAAGAGACAAAGTTATTGTGAAAAGTTCCGCAGTCTGGCTACGATCGAACATATTGAAGTACCTTTACCATTCCTAATCACTATAGATACAAAAGGAACAAAACAGTAGATATGGTGAACATATTTGATGAAAAAGGCAGTGAAAGCTTAATCTGTTGCAAAAATCTACTAGGATCAAGATATATAAAGACAGTCGAATTTTGGTTACTTCACTATCGCGCAAAATCAAGGCGGAAAATGATAAAGATTCCATAAACCATTTATCAGTCTCCTCTGATCTAGATAAGCATTTTGACAGATGTACTGATGAAAAGATGATTTCAAAAACTCGTAATGGATTATCTATGAGAAGATGACTAAAGTAAGAAAACATAGTTAAGCAAGAAACAATGCATTGCTCATGGGGCAAGAACTATTCGGATATGGGTCTTGATTCTAGAGAATGGCAAAAATTCTGTGTTCTGCAAATTATAAAATGGACAATGTCAACGCATATAAGAAAATTTGTAATAACTTTTTTACCAGGTGGCATCCACCCCAACAAGAATAGCAAAATGTTCAAGATAAATCCGGAAAATGTTGGAAAATAGTCATCAGTACCCTGGCTACATGTAATCCAGTAAATGTGATGGACATTACTTAGACCCCAAAAAACATCTGGACCTCAAAATCCACATCATGGTGGAAAAAAATGAACAAAAAAGCATATAGACTACTTGAAACCAGAGATATTTTTTAGGGAACCTTTTTACCTGAAATATACAGTAAAGGAATTGAAACATATCTGAATTGTAATAACAGCATGTATGTACTTAAAGACAGCTAGGATTGTATTTTTGCCAAAAAACCTGGAAAATGAGAAACATCACAGGAGGAAATTATTAAGAAAATATTGGAATGTGCTGAAATGAGTAGATTGACATTTGAAATCAGAGGACAAGCTGATAAACAATTTTATAAAATTTGGGATCTATTCTATCAATGGTTGGACAATAAAAGATGGTAATGAAATATGTAGATTTTTAGAACATTATGAATATATAAAGATGTATTTTTTATTCTATCCACAAAATGATTTTAGGATAGATTTGAGATTATAATATGAACTGACATAAAAAAAACTAAATAAAATATGGATCATCTTGTAAAATATGAATGAGTAATAGTATGGTCAAATGATTGAATAACAATGATATTAAAGCATTGAGGAATATTTGACTGACAATATGAGAATATATACAATGTAATTGTAATTGAAGACGACGAAGTGGAAGCACAAAACAATTTGTAAGCCAACCGACACACTGTATGTATATATATGGAAGATGGCTTGATGTTTTTATGTTTTGTTTGTCTGTGTTTGTCTTAAAAAATACTAAAACTTTTTTTTTTTTAAAGATGGTATCACAGAGCTAGGAAGTATCTGTGAAGAGAAAGAATATAGAAATTCTACCCAAATCCAAATTTGGGGCACAAAAATCTCAATACCCTTTGGCTCTCCTTAATCTGTTAATAAAACAAATGTATCATTGATGATGGGACTTGAAGAACTATTAATCCAGTCACAGAAGTATGTAGCTATCATAAGTCTCTATGCCAATTTATAGCATGGCTTGGTTCAGAAACCTTATCTACTAACACACTCTATTCTGGAATGCTTGTCAAATGTAGTATTGAAATGAAGGGGCAATGTAGAGTTGAAATTGCAGGAATGTTCCAATCTCAGATGGCAAACCTCAGATAAAGAATATTTCCAAGCAAATACAACTCAGGCTAGACTAGAGATAATTAATTGTATGGGTTACTGTACTAAACAGTAATGAAAGTTAAGCAGTAACCAAAGTTTACCAATAATGGAGGATAACTAAAAATGTATATAAATGCAAAGACTGTACTCCAATAAAGATCATCATCATAATTCAGTTGTTCATGATCAAACAACTCGACTGCCTCATCATTACAACAGGGCAACATTTGACTTTCTTTCCAGATGCATGGTTTGCTGGCAATTGTCACATACCTTATTCTAATTCAGTCCCCCTTAATATGTATGCAATATTTGTTTAAGTCTAAAAGAAACCACTGGCAATTTTCTAATAATTTTTGCTTTGTGTCATCTTTGGAATATCTCTTCATCTCCATTACGAACACACATGGAAAAAGAATTCACTTTATCTCGAGTAAGCTCAAAGCGATCAAATGCAAATTTTATTTCCAAAAGTTATCTTAAATTTTGAAAAGCTTTTCAAATACTATGTTATTCATCCTGATGTAATTTTATGCAATTAAAACCTTTAGGAATAGCCCTTTGAGATGAAATCTTTAAAGCAATTAAAGGAAACAAAATACCAAGTGGCATAAATGAATTACCTTCATCCATCTTCATCAACAGGTTGACCAATTTGTTTTGAAATGCATCCATAAAGCTCCTAATTTGCTGGCCCTTAAAAGCCTTAATATGGTATCTAATATCTAATGATCAGAAAATGATGGCAATACTACTAATAATTTTAATCATGATAAAATTGTTTGCTGAGAACACATTCCTCTAAGTCAGACAGACATGATTAATGGTTGCAGATGGCAAAACCATGCACTGCTAGACTGACATAAAAGTGATTATAGTCAGAAAACAAATTAGTTAGCAAGATAAGATATACATTTCACATCCCATCCCATTCCATTTCACATCATGTTAAAGAATAACATGAATTTTAGCACACCTAAGCAAGTTAGCCATTTTTAGTAATGGTATTTTTTTTTCCTTTTAACAACCCTGTAATCTTGCATTTCATTTTCCTTCTGTTCTTTATAAGGGACCACATGGACACCTCTTTTTAGCAGACTGGGCTGTTTCCATCTGCTCCTTGTTTCTACAGTGGTCAGATTTACTCATATTTGTTTTATTTTTATTACTGGCAGTGTGAAAATTAATTCTCACAGGGTCAGAGAAGAGCAAGGAAGGATTATAATTCCCAAGGAGGAACAATCAAATGCAATTACATTCCCTACAATTTTTGTTGCCTGAAATGGATGCATGAACATGGCTGAACACTTGGGCAACACTACTCACTCTGTTCCTTCACTTATGTCATATAAACCTATTTATTTAGTATTTCATACTTTCAGTCACTCAGTGTGCTTTCCACATATACTTCTTCTAAAGATATAGTTCATGTGACCATGCAACTCCAAGGCTCATCATGCTGATAGGGAATTCTGGGAGTTGAAGTCCATACATCTTAAAGCTGCCAAGATTGAAAAATGCTTCTCCATCGATGTAGTAGCTGCATCAACCCTTCTGTGCCCTTGGCTTATTGTATTAGCTTGTTCTACAAGTTAATGTATGTATTCCTTTAATATATTGCTGTCCTTTCACAGCACATGAAATGAAACAAAAACTTGTATTTATTTAATGAAGTACAAAGCAATTTGAATGTTCTTGCAAAGGTGTCAAATTGTATTAAAAATGCAATTAGCACTTCCTGCTTAAGAAAATGACAATTGCATTAAATACTGTAAGCCTGTGTGTCTTATTCAAGTTCTCCTCTTGAAGCAGGGTGGAAAGTTACCAGAAAAGTATTCTTATCATTAGCAGAAGTTCCTTAGTTTATATCGCAGACATTATAGAAGTTGCTAAATATGATCTTGTGAAAATCAGGAAATTTGTTGAATCTAAGTATAATGACCTATGAACTAGATATTTTTCTGTAAACAGCAAGATGGCAAGGGTGGGTATGGAAAATAACAGATGGTGTAAGATAAGTACATATATGCTGAATTGTGCAAAATGACTAATTAGACTTACTTCCCCCTTTTGTAGTACATATGTTATGGTATAGCCTGATAAAAAAAAACACCCTGGAAAAGCTGAGACTGTGAGGTACATAAAAGTAACCCCTCAGGAATAGCCTGGGGTTCAGAATTTGCCATGCTAATGCTCTGAACCTTTTGAGCAAATAAACCTGTATTCTCCTACCCTTCATGGTCTTGTGTCCTGATTTGGAAGCAGGATCTGCTGCAACATTTATGGTGACTGTGGCAGGACACAAGGGGCCCTGAGGCCCACTGGAGGGTCCACCCCAGGTGCCGGTGCTTTGGCGAGTTGAAGGGAACATCCCAGGTGCCATCAGTCCTTTAAATCTGAGGGACTTCTCGATACTGCTGGGTTCCAGTGACAGCGGTTGACACCTCCAAGAATCACTGGTGAAGGGTACGGAGACCAGGACATTTTCCAGATGGCCAGTGGAGAAGGAACACGCCTGCAGGCTCCTAGTGTCACGAACCTTACCATTGACCAAACCCAAGAAGTCCACCCCAGTCATGCCTAGCTGCCCAGAAGAACAACCGCACCCACCACCATATATACCCCCTCTTGGCTTAAGAAGGATGTCAGATGAGGGAGAATCCTCTGGGGCGTCAAGATTAATAGCCCGACTAGACCGGATATCCCCCCTCATGAGAAGCCCTGGGGATCCACCAGATACGACAGATCAATCGGCCCAAGCCGACCTTTCACCCCGGGGACCTCTGCCCAGGTAGACCCTAAACAAGAGGCCAAACCAGTGGCGGCAAGGACAAGGGCCAAAACAGAACAAACAACCCTGACTGCACCACTTAGGCAGGTTGACCAGCTGTCTAAAATCATGAAGACCCCAGAGCATCGGTCACCTTACCCTTGTTCCAACATGTACCGTTCACTACGTCAGATCTGCTGAACTGGAAAGTACACTATGGCCCCTTTAGTGAAAAACCTACGGAAGTAGCAGATTTAATGAAAACTATAGTGGACATACACAATCCTACTTGGATGGATCTCCAACAACTTATGGGGACTCTGTTTAATCCGGAAGAAAGGGAAAAGATTAGGAAAGCAGTAACTGAGATATTAAAACCTGATGTCAGTGCAGATGGAAATCTCGCGGCACATGTTGAGGCTCACTTCCCATCCCAAGATCCTAAATGGAATCCTTACCAGGATATGGATCATATACGAGATTACCAGTCAGTGGTTGTGCGAGCTATCCGAGTGGCAGGGAAACCTTCAGTGAATATGTCTAAACCTTTCCTGGTATTGCAGGAGCCCACAGAAAGCCCCAAAGCATTTTATGCCCGCCTTATTGATGCTTACCGCATGTACACCTCCATAGATCCCACTGATCAGGCGAATGCCCGAATGTTAGCAATGGCATTTATCTCACAAAGTGCCACAGACATACGCCATAAATTACAAAGTCTTGAGGGAGCACTAGGTAAGCCCATGAGTGAGCTAATGGAGGTGGCATGGAAGGTTTTCGTAAACAGGGAAAAAGAGGAGGAGCAGAAAAAAGATCAAAAGATGCAGAGAAAAGCTGAATTAATGGCAGCAGCTATGATGTGGACCCCAAAAGATAGAGGAGGCAGCCGAGCTAGGGACAGCTGCACCTACACAATGGAAAGTGGAACCCCACCTGACTCATCCATTAAAGGTGACTCTCTGAAGGACTACACAGGATATCTCCCCTTTTGGTGACACTCCAGAAGCTGTCCCTCTACAAACGGGAGATGAAGAGGAATGGACCCCTGCAGGTGTTACCCCAGAATAGCTTCACCCCAGAATAGCACCCAACGCATGGGCCTCTCCTGGAAACTTCAATCGCAAGTCAAGCGTACCGAAGGATTGGAATTCTTTAGAAAGGGGAGAATTGGTGGTGGCAGGAGATATTCTATATCCCCCATTACAATATGGAGGCTAACCAAAAGATGTGGGAGACTGCAGAGGCCTTATGCCCTCCATCTGGATTGTGACCATCCTGTTAGTAATAAGTGTTGTCCTTAACTCCATGTACTTATATGAGATGTTAGTGGCTAAGAAGGGTAGTACAAACAAAGAAATACCCCTCAATAAGG
Organism: Laticauda laticaudata; assembly: GCA_004320025.1. NCBI lineage: Eukaryota > Metazoa > Chordata > Lepidosauria > Squamata > Elapidae > Laticauda > Laticauda laticaudata. The sequence goes on from BHFT01010675.1 coordinate 7,083, forward strand.
ATGCAGTTGATGAATGGTATTCACCAGACCCCACTGACCTGGAGGAACCCAGGACCTGGAGGAGGACCAGAATAAGGGAAGGGACACCAGGCCATGTGACATGTGCTTTATGGTACTACCCACAGGCAGGCATTTTACCTATAATGTAACCAAGTTTCCTTATTGTTCCACTACTAATTTCCCTCAGTGTGAGCATGAGGGAACTAGATATTGGCAATGCTTGTACAACAACATAAGATATCATCTTCTGCGCACTCCATGGGTACCCATTAGGCATGTCCGCATACCCCAAAGTACAACAGATAAAGAAAGTCCATCTAAGGAAAAAGCTGGATTACTGGATTAGCTACATGGACTCAATGCCTCATTAATGAAGGGGCTCTTCATGCGAGGATTGGGAAGCCAGATTCATGCACCTATTCCATGTACCCCCCTGTGCATATGGTCAAAGGACATATAAAAGGTGCAATGGGACGGAGGGAGTTTTATGTTATAGAGATGATCTCCCGCCTATCTTTCACATAAAAAGCGAAAGGCAATTGCACAGTATGTATTAAATCTGTGTTGAAAGGGAGAACAGTTACCATGACTTTGGTGTATCATACCCATTACAGATGTCAGGGGAAAGTAACTCCTTGTTGCTATAAAGGAACCTGGTACTCTATCTGTGCCCCAAAGAATGAATGCTATGACCCCAGGATTAATCCAGCACAAACATGATTGGTAGCTAGAAGTAGAGGCTCGAGTAGTGGCCCGGTCATCTCCCAGACACAGATATTGTCAGCCACTAGCCCAAGTACCATTTTGTTTGATGTCTGCAAAGTGGCCCAGTGGCCCACTTCTTGTGGGTCTTCTCGTCATGGCACAGAAGGTATACCCAATCTGATGTTTATATTTGCCCTTATAACCACCCAGTAGGGACTGGAAAGGGGGACTGTAGAAACATGGATGAGAGATTCTGTNGTAAAGATAAAGTGTTTAGAGATAGTAAAACCAAAGGAAGAAAAGATCTTACAAATTGTCGAAAGTAAGAATATTTTTAGCAAATTTTCTTTTTTGTATTTTCTTTTTTGTTTTTTCTGTTTTTCTGGTCCTCTTTTCTCTCTTTTTCTTTTCTTTCTACTCTTCAATTATGTATGTGTTATTATGTTGTTGTGGTTTTTTTTAATTGTAAAATCAATAAAATTTGTTTTTTTTTTAAAAAAAAAGATTGTGGGCACAAGGCACTGAAATAGGAGGTATCATACACCTGTCTCTGGAAACTAGGTATCATCCTACTAGAAACTATACTAGATATTTCTCAGAATTTTGGAAGGAAGTTGATATCGAGTTTCAACCATCCCAGCAGGCTCGCAATTTATTTCTGAAATTGGCCTCTACCGTAGCACATACTTTAAATGTTACCAGCTGCTATGTATGTGGGGGTACTAAAATGGGGGACCAATGACCATGGACAGCCCAGGAATGGAACTACTCCATCAACTATAATTTAACAGCCTTGCCCAGACATCAGCCTCAGTCCAGGTGGGAACTAGATACTCCCATTATGGCTCAATGGTGTTTGGCAAAGTCACAGGGGGAGGGACTATCAGAAGGGGAGACAGACTGTCTAGAGGTACATGAATGGAATCAAACTACCAATTCTTGGCAGTACTGACCAAATAATACAAACCAATTCTGGTCCAATTATTCCTTGGAGAACATTACTGTAGCCCCTCCCAGTGTACACTGGATTTTGGCATTATGGCTTATAGTACTTTGCCCTTGAAATGGAAAGGAGCATGTACTTTATGTATCATAAACCCAGCCTTCTTTATGTTGCCACTTAATCAACCCCAAGTTGTAAAAGCTGACCATTGGGAAAATAGACAACTAAAAGCAGTTTATAAGATAGGGGATTGGAGTGATGATGAGTGGCCCCCTGAATGGGTCATTCAGTATTACTGCCTGGCCACTTGGGCCACTGCTGGCAGTTATGGCTATTGCACTCCAATTGCTAAACCGCATTATCCGATTAAGGCTAGGTCCCACTGGCCAAGGGATGCAAAACGGATGCATAAAGGACACAGCGGATGATCAAAATTTCGGGGGTGGCTCCATCCGTTGTCATCTGCTCCAAAAAGTGGTGAAAATTTGCATAAACAGAATGGAAAAAAAAAGAACAGAAAAGAACGGACTGTGAAGGGGTAGTATGTAGGGGATGTTAAACGGATTTCATAGGAAGCCTAGTGGATGGACAGCGGATGGAAGCGGATGATTACATCCGAGGGTTTCGGAGGGAGAATTGCCAAAGCGGCGATAGCGAAAGGGGCGGATGCATACGCGGATGAAGCTAGATGCATCACGGAGGCCTATAGGAAAAAAGCGGGATGCGCATGGATGTATATCGGATGCAATGCGTTCACTACGCATGTGGGGAGTATCGAATTGCATACAGCTCCGCGGATATAAAAGATTGCAGCTGCATGCAGTCAGCATTTACAGGGGAAAAGACTGCTGCACATACATCTAGCAGGAAACCATGGTTCGTCAGTCAGTGCAAGAGAGGAAGTCCATGCCTACTTGTTCCAGTCCTGGCCAGGCAAGGACAGAACCAGCATCCACCCCTGGCAAATGACTCTGAAACCTGCTGCTGCTGTGCTACTGTGGTGGAACAGCCCCCAAGGCCCTCAAAGCCTGCCGCTGAGGCCTGCTGCCTCAAGCCCTGAAGGCCCTGCTGCTCAAGCCCCTGAAGGCCCTGCTGGCACAATCCCCTGAGCCTGCGAAGCCCCTACCAGAGGGAGGAAGGGCAAGGAAGGAGAGGAGAGAGGAAACGTACACCGTTTCGAGGAGCATGAGGATGAGGTGCTGGAATGGGCTGAGGGAGAACAAGTACCTCTGGAGAAAGGGCCACAGACTTCTATCGTTGGCACCAAAAAGAAGGCAGGCAGCTTGAGAGGGTACAAGGCAGAGAGGCTTGGGGTACCTGCAGAAGTTACTCTGATGGTGGAAGCACCATGCACACCTGGTATGGCAAGGCTACACCTCAGAAATCCAGGCAGGCTGCTGTCATTCACTGACCCGGGGAGTGTACGTCATGGCCAAATGCAGTTTCTGAGGGTGATACTGCCACCGAGGAGAGCCCCTTTGATGACACCCTCTCCCTCAGACAGCCCACGACAGCCAGTCCTCTTCCAGCCAGGAGCCAGCACCCCTGTCAGGCAGGTGTTCTCAGATGGCCCCAGGGCAGAGACACCCCACAGTGCACTCCCCATGCCGGCAGACTTTGGAGAATCCCGTTGGGGGATGACGCCCCTGCTGTCACAAATGGAGGAAGAAGCAGCAGCCACCAGAGGCCAATCCACCCCCACCCCCACCCCAGCTCCAGAGGATGCAGGCAGAGAGGCAGACTGGAGGGCCAAGACCACAGTATGCTGTTGGAGATCAGGGACACAATGAAGACCAGCATATAACTTCTGCTCAGCTGGTTCCACTTGGACAGAGCATTCTCGGCCGAACACCTTCATCACCTACATTGAAGCCAGACCTCTGAGGAACCTGCCCGAGGCCATACCAGGTGATTGAAGCGAGATCACAGCACTTTCTGCACAACCTCAAGGGCCCAGCTGAAGCTGCTCCTACCCAATCCAGGTCTGCTTTTTTCAACCCCAGGCGATGTCACAGCCCTTCCACACTTTCAACAGCCCCTCATCTTACCAGGCTATGACTACCAGGACTTCCCACAGCAAAAACAGACTTTCCCAGTTCCAGGCCCAGGTTCATTGCTGCCACAGATGCCAGTCCTTCACCCAGCTGCAGACCAGACAGTTCCCACTACACTCCCCCTTCCTCCCACAGCCAAGCCGTTCAACAGACAATCTTTTCATCAGTATTGGGCCTGACATCTTCAAGTCCTTGATGAGGGGCCTCTCACCTCACAGGATGAGTCAGCTCTTGGACAGCTTCCTGAACCACCTCCTGTTGTACTCAGGCCAAGCACCCAATGTGCTTCAGACCAGCACTCAAGCCACAGCCACCTCCACAGTCCTGCTGCTTAACAGCGGAGAGCATGGACATGACTCAGAGTGACTGAGATATTGTCAAGACTGAGTTGTTTACTTGTTAAGTTTATCTTTGCTTAGACACTTTACTTGGTTCATTGCTGATTTAATAAAGTCATATAAAGTTTACCTAAGAAAGTTAATAAAGGTTATCTTTGCTTAAGGATTACTTGGTTTTTCATTTTTTTTACTTAATAAGTGTTTGGTTGAAATTTTGAAAAAATGGTTAAGCCTTTGCATGCTTGTGGGATAGATAAGGATAATATTGTGGGATAGATAAATCTCAGTGCAAGCTTAATGGGACTGGTCTGGTCCCATCATCCAGCAATCCAGATTGATTTTTCCCCCTTTTTATAAGGAAAATTATCGGTTGTCTCTATGGGGCCTTCTACATTAACTCTAGACATACTGCACCCCCCCCCCCCCCCCCCCCCCGGACATCCTAAATATCCGAGATTTACATCCCAGATACAGACGTTTTTGTCCATTAATCCTTTATATACGAGATGGCATTTACGCTTACATCCTTTCATTTTCCGTGCTACTAACGCTGTGTGTAGACGTTCCATGTATCTTTCATTTCCTCCCTCTTTCCGTTTTCAGCTGCAGTTTTTGTGAGTGGAGGGGATGGCCAGAGTATTTGGCAGAGAAGATTACAGCAGATGTTTAATGATGATAAACAGACATAGAACGTTTTGTTGCCTGCTATATGTCACGGATGTACATCGTACGCAGCGGAAAGTTCATCCACCACAAGTTTGTGCAGGCTCAAAACTTTTTTGCGCGGATGAATCTCAGTGGACAGATGCTCGACGGATAGAGTTGTATTGAAACACGTATGCATGAGTACCACAACGGATGGCATAGCGTTTTCCAACGGATGGCAAGCTTTTTTTAACGTTTTACATCCTCTTTGCATCTGTAAGTGCAGTGGGACTGGGGCTTTTCAAGCGGTCGTAGAATTGATTGCAAATGAAACAGCTCAATCACTACGTACAATAGCAATCCAGCAGAAAAAGTTTAGAGATGCAATATACCAAAATCGTCTGGCCCTAGATTCCTCTTAACCACTGAAGGGGGAGTGTGCGCAAAATTCAGCTTTACAAATTGCTTTCTGGAATTCGATGATTTTGGTGAAATCATTGAACAAAGTGCTAGTGTAGAAAACATTGCACATGTACCTGTTCACAAATGGAATGGGTTTGAATTTGGTGAGATATTTGGATCTTGGTTCCTAAATTACCTGACCTCCAAGCCATAGTTGCGTTCATTGGAATGATAGCAGCAGGATGTGTTATTCTACCATGTATTCTCCCCATGTTTGTGTGAGTAATCTCCAATAGTCTTTCTATGGTGGTAGAAAAGAAGGCTGCAGACAAAGCCATGTTTTTGTGGGAATATGAGAAATTGAACACAATAGAAGATATTTCTCACATCTATGAAACTCCACAATAATCTAAGGATTTAAGTGAAGTTTCAAAGGGGGGAGTGAAGCAGAGTGGAATATTACCAGAAAAGTATTCTTAACATTAGCAGAAGTTCCTTAGCTTATATCGCAGACATTATAGAGATTGCTTAATATGATATTATGAAAATCAGGAACTCTGCTGAATCTAAGTATAATGACCTATGAACTAGATATTTTCTGTAAACAGCTGAATGGCAAGGGTGGCAAGGGTGGGTATGGAAAATAACAGATGGTGTAAGATAAGCACATATATGTTGAATTGTGCACAATGACTAATTAGACCTACTTCCCTCTTTTGTAGTACATATGTTATGGTATAGCCTGATAAGAAAAACGTCCTAGGAAAAGCTGAGATTGTGAGCTGCATAAAAGCAACCTATCAAGAATGGCCGAGGGTTTAAAATTTGCCATGCTAATGCTCTGAACCTTTTGCACAAATAAATCTGTATTCTCCTACCCTTTGTGGTCTTGTGTCCTGATTTGAAAACAGGATCTGCTGCAACAATTTAACCATTAATTATTATACTATTATATGATGAATCAATTATTATAGACAAAGCATTATCTATCAATATTTGGTCTTGAGGTACTGAAATAGTGGAGGTAGTGAAGTATTGGAGATTTGTTGTGTAAAGTTTTTCCCTAAAGCCATTTTTGGGTTTTTGTTTTGTTTTATTTTCGTTTTAAAGAGGAAGCGTTGCTGTTTGATAGATTTGAATGGAGAAGATTTGAATGAGCTCACCAATAATCTACTTTGGAATTTGGAATGGATGAGATTTGGGTGGGGGTTTAGTGGAGGTTGTCCAATCAGCTAAGTGGGAATTTAAATTCAGGCTGACTAATCAGCTGGGTAATTTAAATGGAGCTAGGTAATTTATATGGAGACTATCAATTCTCCATGAGTTTCCCAATTAGCAGCCGTTTAGAATTACAGTCTCTTGTTCTCCTCCAGTCCCAACTCCCTTTCGGATGTTTAGGATTACCCTCTGTCAGTTTCATCTCTTTCTCTGCAGTTCAGATTCATACTTTACACCAGTCAATCTTCACTCCCAGAATCAGTCTCTCTGTAAGTGTCTGAATCAAATTTTCATCTAAATACAGCTTATCCTGGTTCTTATCTGTATCCGCTCTCGACTATCCATTCTCCACTCTCATTTATTCACAGCTCATGTCGGCTCTTATCACTATCCTCTCTCCATTATCCCCTCTTTGCTTTCTGCACACCCTATTCATTATCCACCAGTCCCAGTTCTTTGAGGTCTCACCCATTCGGAATGGCATCCTACGGAATCAAATTTGGCTGTATTATATCTGTTTCCCCAATGAGCATTCTGGTTTGACTAATCTATAATCAAATAAACTTAGATAAATAAATAAACTTTGATGTTTATGCTGAAAAGTAATACAGTGTCATGAAAAAAAATTAGGTCAAATTTTTGCTCATGGGTATTGTTGTTGGAAGCAGTGTTGATTAGATCTGACTGATCTGTTTCTCCTCTGGTCTGCCAACAACCAAAACCAGAGAAAATGCAGTAAAATCCATTGATGGTACCTTGTTGGAAATTGTTACTACAATAAAGCCCCAGTAAACCCTGTTATAATAGATTTATTAGGTGCCATTACACTGTTTTGATTCCTAGCATATTCCTATTTCTAGATATAAATCTTTTTAAGTTACAATGTCATGAGTGACTACTCAGAAATCTCACGAGTGTCAACAGGAGTTACTTGCAGGTGATCAGAACAGAATTATTTTTTGGCCAAGTGTGATTGGACACAAAAGGAATTTGGCTTTGTCAGAATATATTCATAAACTAGAATAGAGCACAGTAACAAGGTCAGCCAATGAATGAGCAAAGCAACAAAGTTAGCTCATGAGGATTGTTTGGAAACTGAAACTAGAAGTAGCCTAGGCATGGCTCTATATTAAACTTTGCAGCTCTGAAGGTATGTTAAGTTTTGAATCTGTCTATTGAAGATGAAACTGCTTCTCTTCTGTGCTGTGTAACTAAAGGGCCTGTCACATAGGCCGATGGATGCAAAAAGTATGTAAAAAGGACACAGCGGATGAGAAAATGTTCCATCATAGAGATTTGCATATTGAATCGATTGCAAAGGTATTATGAAGATGTCAGTTTTATATATGTACTGATTTAAAGACTGTAAGAAGTTGGGGATAAATTTAGATCTGTTCATGTGGGTGTAATCTGAATGCAACATCGTACAATTATCAAGAAAGTTTATCAGAGCTTGTTTGCATCCAGGAGATTAGTGGAACAGCATTTTGTTCATATGCAAACTTTGTTTGTGGAGTTGGAACAGACATAGAATGAGTGCTCTGAATTCTGAATTGTTGCTAGTTTAGAACAGCCTGGAGTGAACTTGGGATATTATTTCTGTATGTTTTTAATCCAAACTGGAGCAGGAGCTGCATTTAGAAGCCCTTAAGCTTGTTTAATTAGTCATGAGGAGAAATCCTGAAGGAGGGGCCCAAGGAGCAGAATGGAAAATTACACAGACTGGCTGTCTCCAGAGAAGAGCAGCAGAGGATATCAAGTTAATAACCAGCAAACAGAAGCGGTCCTTCATTTGTGGAAATGACTCATTTAAAAGAATGTTTAAAGGAACTGTTTGCAAGAAAGAAGCAGCAGTGGTGCAACAAAGACCATTAGGTGATTGACAGGGTGCTGTTGCAAAAATCAGCTATTGCAGGAAAGATATATGGCTAAGAGTGGGGCTAGCCAAACATTATTAATAATGCTAAATTGTTTCAACGGATGGATCAGCTGCAAGAGATATATAGTAGCCTTGGCAAATGGCAAGAAGGCTAGACATTGGAAGAGGCAGTGTGTAAATTCCATATTTGAAGAAGTTGTAATAATGTTTTATGTGTGCCAGAAATGGAACATAATTTGTGAGTATTCCAGTTTAGAAAGCAACATTTGTAATGAGCAGTATCTTACAAAGAAAAACAGAATTGTATGTGCAAGAGGGTAAAGCATGATAACCTTTATATATTACAGTTCAATGTGCATAAAATTTGGCAATGTTGCAAAATATGATTCATGTATTCATCTTTTCAGACTTGGTCATGCCAGTTTTAAAAGTTGTTCAAAAGTTGGACAGTATCCGAAGGATTGCATGTAAAGGGATATAAGGCATATTTGGATTGTGCAATCTGCAAAATATCAAAGTCAAGGCATTCCCAGTAGACAGGCGACACAAAGGCTCTAGAGCTGGTAAATAAAGGTTAAGGAATTTTGGGTGCCCCAATGCAATGCCATTTGGAGGAGCTAGTAATGCACTGGTCTTTGATATTTGATATATGCATGGTTTGGTTCTGCTATTTATGAAGAAACAAGGTGCTACAGAATATTAAGCCAATGGGTGAAAGCTTTAGACTTGTTGCATAACACAGTTCATAATTGAGAACTGAAGAGGTTTAAGTTTCTGAGCAAGTTGCAAGCATGTTGGAATTAGGAAAAACAAGACAGCATAATCCGTACGCCAGCAGCTGAAATGTTGTTGTGAGAGGCAGATAGGTATTCAAACAGGATGAATTGGACTCAATGCTGGAGAATTTGGTCGTAGAGGTTTATACTGGGGAGGAAGCATGCTGATATTAATTATTTGATCAATAGGTTGTGGAGTTCGCTCTATATAAGAGATACTGTCAATATGCGTTGCTAATATGGGAGAAAAATTCTACAATTTAATGTGTTTTGGAGCATATGCATGGGGTAGGAATAATGATTGCAAAGGCAATTGAGAATGAAGAGGGGTACCAAGTCTAGGAAAATCTCAGGTTTGTGGGTTGAGCCAGGTCAAAGATTATTGATGTTAGTGTGAGGAGGAAAAGGGATAGTATTTTGCTGGTTTGTCAAGTTTTGCAGAGCGAAATTGAAACAGAATTGATTGAAATTGTGAATGATGTACTGTAGTGATGGTGATCTCATTAGGTGATATAATACATTAGATGTAGTTGGAGATTCAGGGAGGAGAAGCTGAGCAGATAGTAGCAAGAGAGGGTTTGATCAGAGCAGCAGTCAATGCCCACGCAGGTAGAGGGTTTAAAAAAGGGATGTCAAATGACAGGTTATTCTGGCTAATAAATTTATTAAAGTGTGGTAATTATGTATAGCAGGAACTATAAAGAAGTACTGGAATTACTAAGATTGAGACATGTTAAACAGGTGAGGATCAAGAATTGCATTGGAATGGAAAAAGGAATTTCAGTTTGGAGCGGATGTGAATGTGGTTTAAATATAATTGATTATTATCAGATAATTTCTGAATATCTGAAAATAATCTGAAGCGATGAAAAATATATGAAGAATATTAAAGATAATTGAATTTATGTTATCCATTATGGATAAGCGAGGAGTGTCAAGTATTATGAAACTGGATAGTAGATAGACTAAGTCCGAATGATGAACTATTTGGAAAACTGAAATAAGAGTAGCAGATGTCTATATAACTTGCCAAAAAGTTTTGTGCAGCTCAAAACTTTTTGAGCGGATGAAATGTCAGTAGACGGATGCTGGACGGATAGAGAGGATGACGAACGGACGGAGTGAGTACAGAACGGATGCATCGTGTTAACCAATGGATGGCAAATGTTTCTCTCCGTTTTACATCCTCTTTCCATCCGTTGGTGCTTTGTGACATGGGCTTAACTAACTTGCTTGCTTGCTGAAGACTGGAGCTCTTTCTGAACCTGTAACATGTCTGTTTCTGTTTGAGTTTGCTCCATGTTGGAAATATTTACAACTGGTATGGTAAAATTTTCTTAATATGTTTATAAAGCTGTTAAAGGAAGCATCAGTCATCTGTGTTTATTTTTCTGGCATTGAATTTATGCTGAAAAACTCTGAACAGGTTATGGGCCCAGAAGTCCAGAAAAAGACTGAATTATAATTAAAGCTGAGAGACTGCCTGTGTTAAAAATAAGAAACAAGGCAAGAGGCTTTGCAAGACTGCTTTTCAGCAGGAAAGAACTTGCTGTCAATCACAATGGTGCACATCTCAGGTCTGTGAAACACTCAGGCAGACTGGTTGAGCAGGACCATGGTCGATCAATCAGAGTGGCACCTGCATCTGAGTTTTTTTAAAAAAGCGGTATAGAAGTTCAGTCAACCGGTCGTAGATTTATTTGCCTCTTCCCTAAGCTCACAACTCCTGAGGTTTATCTCCAGGTACCCAGCTTAACGAGCGGAGAACTCCAACACTCTCCATTGTCATTGGCTCCCAGGACTTCTGTATGCATTTCCCCTCTGCTGGTGATTCCCAAGGTCGTACAAAAACTTCTGGAAGAGAAGGCGGAGCTGTTGTTGGTGGCACCATACTGGCCCAGAAGGCTGTGGTTCACGGATCTCAGGGATCTGTCAGCAGAAAAACCATGGAGAATTCCGCAAAACAGAGTCTCGCTCACCCAGGGTCCTATTCAACATCCGGACCCTCAATGGCTTCACCTAGCCATATGGAGGTTGAACAGAGATGTCTGAAAAGTGAGAAAGCTTCAACCAAAGTCATCTCCACCATCTAAGCAGCCAGATGCCCTTCAACAAACAGCATATACAATGCCACATGGAACATTTTGTATAGATGTTGTATTATATCTTGCACAGACCCTCTGTCAGTAACACAAGTATAGGAGTTCTTACAAGAGGGCCTCAACAAGGGTTTCTCTTGCGAAGACAGATGATGGCCCTAGCTTTGGTCGTCACCTGGGGAGATCTGTGGTCCATCTCACATCATCCATGCACATGCAGCTTTATTTGTGGTGCCACAAATTTAGGACCCCGGTGATGCACCGTTATCCAACTTGGCACTTTAACAGAGTTCTCACCATGCTCATGAAGTACCCCTTTCAGCCCCTGAAAACTAAACGTCTCCACTTTCTAACATACAAGGTAATTTTTTTTCAGTAGCAATAACATCAGCAAGATGTATCTCGGAACTAGCCGCCTTATCAGTCAGACAAGACCTCTGTATTTTTCATTCTGACAGAGTAGCTCTTCGTCCAGATCCTACGTCATCCCAAAAATTAATTCAGCTTTCAACAGGGCACAAAAACTAGTCCTTCCGAACTTTTGTCCAAGACTAACTCAGGGCCTTGAATGCCAATGCATCAGCTTGACAAGAGATGTGCTCTACATACGTATTTACACTGCACAACACCTTTCAGGAAAACAGAGACTCTTTTGGTTTCCTTTCAACCTACCACTCAAGGGCACAAAATCTCCTCTTCGACAATAGGCAGGTGGTTTAGAGCCACGATTGCTAATATGTACAAGACTCAATCACTACTAGCGCCCAGGGGCATAACAGTGCATTCGACCAGGATGCAACAGCATGGACCACACAAGCACCAATAGAATAAATTTGTCAGGCGGCAACTTGAGTCTCTCCATTGCACTTCATTAGCACTATAAAATAGATAGCCTCTGCTGAGGCTTCTTTTGGTAGGAGGGTTTTGCAATGGGTCCACAGGGACCAGGAGGGGACTCCACACCATATGGAGACCCTCCCATAGGACAAGCCAAGCTTTGACATATTCCACTACTGGATGCTCTGAACAGCTAATTGGAGAAAGGGCATTGGAAAGGGCATTACCTGATACTCCCCTTCTCTGTGAGTTGTGAAGAGCATCCAGCCCCACCCAAATTCCATCTGGTGGGGTCCTATTCTGGCCAATGGTTAGAGAGGGTGAAGGATATGAGAGTTTCATCACTTTGACTTTGCCAAAACTGGGGGATGCTAGGGAGGAGTTCCATGGAGGAGGAGGATCATCCTCGCAATTAAGCCCAGCCTTTCCAAGCAGAGTCTGAAGTACCTCCCACTACTGGATGCTCTTCACAGCTCACAGAGAACAGGCATATCAGGTAAGAACCAACTCTCTTTTCCTAAAAGCTAAAGAGCTTTGGAATATTGTGGAAAATGTATTCCAGGCTCCATTGAATGCTTCAGATCAGAAACTGCATGATAGAGCACTTGCATATATCATCTTAAGTTTAGAAGATGATCAGTTTATCAATGTAACTGATTTAAAGACTGTAAAGGAAGTCTGGGATAAATTTAGATCTGTTCATGTGGGTGTATCTGAATGCAACATCGTACAATTATCAAGAAAGTTATACAGAGCTTGTTTGCATCCAGGAGATTCAGTGGAACAGCATTTTGTTCATATGCAAACTTTGTTTGTGGAGTTGGAACAGCATAGAATGAGGATTCCTGAATCTCTGAAATTGTTGCTAGTTTAGAACAGCCTGGATGAAACTTGGGATATTATTTCTGTAGTGTTTGAATCCAAACTGGAGCAGGAGCTGCATTTAGAAGCCCTTAAAGCTTGTTTAATTAGTCATGAGGAGAAATCCCTGAGGAGGGGGCCCAAGGAGCAGAATGGAAAATTACACAGACTGGCTGTCTCCAGAGAAGAGCAGCAGAGGATATCAAGTTATAACCCAGCAACAGAAGAGGTCCTTCATTTGTGGACAAATGACTCATTTAAAGAAAGACTGTTTGCAAAGGAACTGTTTGCAAGAAAGAAGCAGCAGTGTGCAACAAAGACAATTAGCTGATGGACAGGGTGCTGTTGCAAAAGTCAGCTATTGCAGGAAAGATCAATGGCTAACAGACAGTGGGGCTAGCCAAACAATTATTAATAATGCTAAATTGTTTTACAGGATGGATGCAGCTGCAAGAGATATAGTAGCCTTGGCAAATGGCAAGAAGGCTAGACATTGGAAGAGGCAGTGTGTAAATTCCATATTTGAAAAGAAGGTTTAATAATGTTTTATGTGTGCCAGAAATGGAACATAATTTGCTGAGTATCTCCAGTTTAGACAAGCAACATTTGTAAATGAGCAGTATCTTACAAAGAAAAACAGAATTGTATGTGCAAAGGGCGTAAAGCATGATAACCTTTATATATTACAGTTCAATGTGCATAAACATTTGGCAATGTTGCAAAATATGATTCATGTATTCATCTTTTGCAGACTTGGTCATGCCAGTTTTAAAGTTGTTCAAAAGTTGGACCAGTATGCAGAAGGATTGCATGTAAAGGGATATAAGGCATATTTGGATTGTGCAATATGCAAAATATCAAAGTCCAAGGCATTCCCAGTAGCACAAGGCAGACAACAAGAGCTCTAGAGCTGGTACATGTAGATTTGGTGGGCCCAATGCAATCCAATTTTGGAGGAGCTAAGTATGCACTGGTCATTGTAGTTGACTATAGCAGGTTTGGGTTCTGCTATTTACTGAAGAGTAAAACAGAGGTGCTACAGAAATTTAAGCAATGGGTAAGCTTTTTAGAAAACTGTTGCATAACAACAGTTATGTAAATTGCAAACTGACAGAGGTTCAGTATTCATGTCAGCAAGTTTTCAGCAGTGCTTGGGACAATTAGGAATAAAACACAGACACACTAATCCGTACACAGCAGCTGAAAATGTTGTAGCTGAGAGGCAGAATGGTATCTTACAAACAATGAAGGACTCACTGCTGGAGAATTCTGGTCTGAGCAGGTTATACTGGGGAGAAGCCATGCTGACTACTAATTATTTGATCAATAGGTTGTGGAGTTCCTCTATTAATGATACTCCATATGCAGTGCTATATGGGAGAAAACCATCTCTAGCACATTTAATGTGTTTGGAAGCAATGCATGGGTGCATATTCAAAAAGCAATTAGAAGAAAGGGGTAACCAAAGGCTAGAAATCTCAGGTTTGTGGGCTATGAGCCAGGTCAAAGAATTATCGCTTTAGTGATAGGAGCAAAAGGATAGTATTTGCATGGTCTGCAAGTTTTGCAGAGCAAAATTGAAACAGAATTGATGCAAATTTGTGAAATGATTCACTTAGTGATGGTGATCCATTTAGTGATGATAACTCACTTAGTGATAGTGCCAGCATTCAGGGAGGAGAAGCTGAGCAAGATATGAAGCAAGAGAGGGTTGATACAGAGCAGCAGTCAATGCCACGCAGGTCAGAGTGATGAAAAAAGGGGATCTCACATGACAGGTATTCTGCTAATAAATTTAAAGTGTGTAATATATGGTATGAGCCAAGGAACTATAAAGAAGTACTGGCATTATCTAAAATTGAACATGTTAAAAGGTGAGGATCAACGCAATTGCATTGGATAGGAATAAAAAGGAATTCTCAGGTTTTTGGAGGGAACTGTGAATGTGGGTTTTCAAATATAATCTGAATTATTATCAGATATTATCTGAATATCTGAAGAATATCTGAAGAATGAAAAAATATATGAAGAATATTAAAGATAATTGAATTTATGTCTATTCCAGTTATGAAAGGAGGAGTGTCAGAGTATATTCATGAACTGGAATAGAGCATAGCAACTAAGTCAGCCAATGAGAACTATTTGGAAACTGAAACTAGAAGTAGCCTAGCATGGCTCTATATTAAGCTCTGCAGCTATGTTAAACTCTGAGTCTGTCTATTGAAGATGAAACTGCTTCTCTCCTCTGCTGTGTAACTGACTAAGTTGTTTGCTTGCTGAAGACTGTAGCTCTGCTCTGAACCTGTAACATGTCTGCTTCTGTTTGAGTTTGCTCCATGCTGGAGAAATCTACAACTGGAATTGTAAAATTTACTTAATATGTTTATAAAAGACATTAAATGAAGCATCAGCCATCTGTGTTTATTTTTCTGGCACTTAATTTACATTGCAAAAGATTTTGGTGCATATACAAAAGTCTTTGGTGCATATGTTCTTAGTGTACATAAAGGAAAAAAATACATTCATCAAGAATCATATGATACAACACTTAGTAATCATAAGTTACTAATAAGCAATCAAATCATACCAGGAAACAAATAAAATAATATAAATTGTAAAGATACAAGCAACACAATTATAGTCATAAGTGGGAAGAGATAGATACTAGGAAGTGTTATTATAATTGAGTGATAGAGGAATAATAGTAATAAAGTCTTAGTAAATAAGTTGGCAGCTTTGTGGGAATTAATTGTTTAGCAGTGCCCTATAGCATCATTTTGAGGGTAGAAGTTGAAACAATTTATGTCCAATGGGATGGTGTAGGTTGTAGGAGGCTTGGCTGTTGTTGGTGTGCCTGAGATGGGGATTGTGGAGATGGGTAACAATGATTTTTTCTCAAACCTACAATAAAACACATTCAGGTCTTCTGCCAGTTGTTGATTTCTTTCAGCATGGGAAGGTTTGCTGTAACTGGTGATATTTGAAAGAGTTTTCCACATGTTTGCTGGTTCATCTGAAAGGACCTCTTGGTAAAGACTGTAATGACAACACCATTAAAGCCAACCTCTTTAACACATTCTTTGGCTCAGTGTTTATAAACAGCAATGGATCATGCCCAATATTTCCTAGTCGAACCACAGACAACTACAGTGAACTACATATCAATTTTACAGAAGACAATGTTGAAAAAGCACTATGCAATCTCAAACCATCTCTATGTACTGGAGCGAATGGGTTATGTGCCTACTTCTTTAAAAAGTTATCCACTGCCATAGCCAAACCTCTAGGCCGTAGATCTCCTCTCTCAGCTGTTACACACCAAACATACCATCCTCAAACCGCAGCCTTCCATCATCCTATGTCCATAGCCGGACCTCATGACATGTCCGAATCACAGGTACCTGGTGTCAAGGACCTGGATCACGTTTCTGGCTTACACCTCCAGGGTGCTCCGAATCAGTATCCAGTCTGCTCGCTCCACCCAGTGACTGTCACAGCCGCTTCCAAGGGCTTCCACAGGCCTCACCTACAAGGGTATGGCCTAACCAGAGTATCCAGCAGCACAGGCAGCCCTTCCCAGTCAGGCACAGTTCATGTACACCACCGGGCCACAGATGGCCACTTATGCACGATGCCCATGCCCACAGATGCCAACCGATATCGCGCAATCAGATGTCCACACTGCCTCGACGACCCCACACCTTCCAGACCAGACTTGCCACATTCACCAACTGTATCTTCCTCACCGACGCCATAGGCCCCGCCTCGATACTATCTCTAGTATCGGTGTCTAATGGATCTGACGACCCCACTTGATCTTGCTGTGAAGGCTCTCAACATCATAGAGATCTGAGGCAGGCTCTACTCTGAGATGCTTCCTCTACACACCATTCCCATGTTCCGTCTCTTGCTGGTCTAGGCATGACCCTCAATGGGCGACGTGTCAGGACCAGCACTCCAGTGCAGCTCTAGCCACCTCCCATGCGCCCGGACTCTGTCACCCTAGACTATCATGGCGCACGTCCGCACATCCTAGATGTGACTGAGCTAGTCAGCTCTAGATCCTGGTTTTGCTTATCTGTTGATCTTTATCTTTAGCTTTGACTACTTTACTGGGTCATTTATCTTTGTACAGCTTTGTATTAAGACAAGATCTATCTTGCTTCACATGACTTTGCTTCAGTTTTTAGTCATGAAAGGTTTTGGTTGGTTGGTTAAGCCCTTTGACATGCTTGTGGCGTGTCGCGTAAAGGATACGAGGGGATCGTGGCAGGGATCACCTGGGCATGCGTGTAATACGCTGTGGATGGCAGGATCCTGTGGATGGTAATAGCTGGTGGGATGGCGTTAAGATAGAGTGAGCAGTATCTGTCGTGATGCGACTGTAAGTATTGCCTTGTTGATGATATAGACTAACCACTCCAGGCGGAGCATAGTGGTAGCTTTGTACTGGTGATCTTCATCCAGTCCAGGTGCGCGTCATACATTAACTTGGCCTTTTTCTTCGATATTCCAATTCGTACACAGATTGTATCATGCTATCAACACCAGTTTTACACATACTATACACAACTCTTGTATTATTGCCTCTGATTCATGTGTAGCCACTAAACTATAGGCCTCAACTCTCATCAGTCGTGAGAGATCAGGCTCGAACGTATAGCAATCAGTTACTGCAGTCTTACCCATCCTAGTCTATGCCTACCCACTGTCTCAAGCTGGATTGCACTCAGGTCTTAGGGTTTGCAGCTGGCTTCTTACCTTCCAGGTGAAAGGCTCCTGTTTGCGGCCCTTCGCACATCATCAGTGGCCTATCAGTGTTTCGCCTCTTGCCTTTTGCATTTCAATCAGGCTCCATGTTCCCTTGCCTTGTTGGAGAGTCACGAGGTTTGACCTGAACATCTGCGTAGTTGGGTGTCATGAGATTGTGCAGGATCCAAGATCAAGCTCTACCACGATCCATCTCCGGCTTATCTGGGGCCGCATCGCGCTTTCGAGTGGTGAGAAGACCTGGACCTGTTGGCCGTTCTCGATCCAACTAGCTCTCCACCACCCGTACTTGCCCTGTGACAGCTCTAGCTATTGAAGTATCCTCTCCATTCACGGGTTGACGCGTTTGGAATGTTCAGGGTTATGAAGGTAGGTTCTGAGGAGAGGTCATCCCCACAATGAAGTCGGTTTCAATCTTGTTGTCGGTTGAGCAGGAGTTCTGGATCTGGGCAAAAATGCCCACACTGATATCCGGATCTTGTCGCTTGTCAGCCCCTCCTTCTCGATGTGGACCTCTGGCGATCATCGTTGATACTTTCTTATACCTGGCATCTGAGTGACCGTTGCCTGTTAGTGCTATGCTTTGCGATTGTCATCGGTAGTGAACTTCGCTGGCCTCTCGCAAGCGTCTCGACATGCGGAAGAGGATTGCATGTGAAGAGCCCTTGTAGTTTGATAAGTGGACCTTACTTGCTGGAGCTTCTGCAGGCCGCGATGCTTGCACTCTATGGCTCTCCAACGTTGTGGGATAGTTCCATTTCTGATTACCATGCTGTCGCATACTTGCTCTTTCCGTCCTGCTTCATGGTATGGCCATGGACGAGTCCCATCAGGTATTCTTTGCAATATTGTCGTCTCACCGATTCTATTACCACACATGTTCTGTATTTGGTGCTTGTGGCGATCCCTCCAAGCTACTGGGATGCTCCTGTAGTGGTCTGGAGCCAATGGTAGGCGCTCCAGAGTCAGTGCTCCGAGCTCGGGTCCAGGCTAGATTGTTGAGTTGTTGCTCTTGTCTCTGTCAACCTGAGGTCTCAGTCTTATTATGCAGAACTGGGGTGGCTTGGCAGGCATCCCTCATGAAGTTCTTCGAATGCATAGAGTAGTCTTCGTTTCATCAGCCCACCACACTTGTTAGATACAGTCCATACTTCTGCTCTTCTTCGATCCATCTATCATGGCCCTAACACTTCTGTGACGCCTTCCTCTTTCTCGTGTACGAAAGTGAAAGGCCTGCTGATGGCCCTTTGCACGTTGTATAGAAACGATGGTTGCTACCAAAGAGGATTGTGTACATCCATGGTGGGGATACTGGTGACTGTTTGATAGAGCAAGAGCCAGAATATAGGCGAGAAGTCTGCACAGCAGGGCTGCCTGGACTGAAAGTGAGATCCAGGGATTTCCTCCCCCTTTTTATAGATATATGTTTTCCACTGAGGTGTCCTTTTGGCATCCTTAGGCATCCTGCAGACATCGCTAATATCCAGATACGTCTTACTGGAAAGTGTTTTTCCGTTTTAATGCTTTAATGCGAAGTTGCATCTGCTTTCACCTTCTAGTGCCGTGCTATAATGCTGTGTGTTCCGTTCTCTGTTTTTTTGATGTCCGTTTTCCACTGGCAGCGGAATGCAATTTGCGTGGACGAGGGATGCCATGCACATCGCGCGACGTCCCGGAGCCTACGTGATAGGTGACGACGACGTATAACTCGTGGAAGCTTATCCATACTTCTCTACCCCTATGCTGTAGCCGGATGTCTAACGGCACTCGTTGGATACATTTTCGCTCAAAGTTTGTGCAGCTCAAAACTTTTTGGGCGGCATGAAATGTCAGTAGACGGGAGTGGACGTAGAGAGGATGAAAACAGCGCAGTGGTTTGGAAACGGATGCATCGCGTAACAACGGATGCAAGTGTTCTTCTACATTTTACATTCTCTTTCCATCCGTTGATGCTGTGTAACATGGGCTTAGTCTTTACTCAACTGTTTTTGATACTGGACTTTGTTATTTTGGTTTACCCTGGACTAAAATTGACTTCTTTAACTGTGAATGACTTGGACTGCTTGTTTGGACTTTGCTTCAAACTTTATTGGAAGTAAAACTTACATTTTACTATACAGTGTATCTCTAATGCGTATGTTTATGTCATCGTGTGCTAGTTGTGTTATTCTTCACTGCCTTCATTACCTCTCCCTGTTCGCGCTCATTTTCCTAACGGGAATACCTCAAACACTGGTTATGGGCCTAGGCATTACCAGGCTCAGATAACTGAGTTGCGTGTGTGAATACACTGTACTGTATACAGACAGCTGTTTTACTGTTAATTGTGATTACTATCCTGTAAAGATGGCACGAACCTTCAACAAGTCTTATCACTAATAACCTGTTGGATGGAACAAACTATGTTTCCTGGTCCATGAAATGCCAGTCTATTCTTCGTAGAGAAGGGTTATGGAATGTGCTCAAGACCCCGGATCACCTCCCACTGGAGTGCCTTGCCTATATTTTGAGTATAATGGACTTACTCACAATATGGTTTCTGCTATCTCTGGAAAACAAAACAGAACATTCCAACATTTCTTTAACTGGCTTATTTTCTTTAGCTATCTTTATTTAATGAATTCATCATATTGTTAGGGACATGGAGAGAGAGGTGGTTCAGGTAACTCTGGCATTGGCGGACAAAATCCATCCAGTATTGCTTTGGAACGGAGTAATCCCGTGCTGCTATTTGTACTGCATTATTGTAAGCAACCTTTGCAAAAGGTAATAACTCTGCCAAATTTCCTTGATAATTTACATTATATCTAATGTATTGTTCAATCATGCATTAGTCATCTCCGCTCCATTACAGCGGATGGAAAGCTGAGGATAACTTTGAGAGAACCAATGCATCTCGGAAATTCCCTCCAAAATTTTGTGGTAATTGTTACTCCTCTGTCTGATATATTCTGCAGTACTCCATGTGGTCTTAGGTACTGTTTCATAACAGATTTGCAAGTTTTTTGTAGATGGAAGTCTTTTGGCAGGCTATAAAATGGGCCTGTTTAGAGAATAAGTCAATTATAGTCCAAATGATCGTATCCCTTCCTTTCTATGTAATCTCAACAATACATATCCATTGTGGAATCTTCCCAAGTGGTTGGTTCAGCAATTTGTTGCAGGAGGCCAGGGTTTTTCCAGTCTGTGTTTTCATTTGTGCACAAATTGAGCACTTTTTGTATGTTCCTTGACATTCAGTTAAATTTCTGGCCACAAGAACTGTCTTCTCCAGTAATAGGTGTTTTTGAATCTGAAGTAGCCCCCAGCCAGGAGTCGCCTTTAGGACACAGTAGTCTTAGGGTTGTGGATAAATAAAGCTTGATTCCCTTTCCAAGCTAGTCCATCATTCATTGTCAACTCGTGTTGCATGGTCAGGAACCAAGGTCAGTCAATAGGGCATTTTCAATTCTGTAGTCGCCTTATCTTCCAGGTGTTGGGTTGTGATTGCTTGGCTTGAGTGACACTTGACCTGCAATTGAAGCATCTGGAAATAATAGCTTGTACTATTTCCCTCAGGGTTATCAAACTGAGTTTTGGACGAGGCGTCCACCAGTACATTTTTCCCGCCAGGATATATTAATGTTAATTGATCACTTGAATATTTGGCCAGCAGACTTCATGTGGAAGAAATCTCCCGGGTCTTTAGAGTCTCGGAGGTTCTTATGATCATCTATACCTCAAGGCTCTCTGGCGCCTCTTCTAGAAATGTCTCCAAGTCAACAAAGCCCATCGTACGGTGAATGCTTCTTTTTCCCACACTGCCCACCTTCACTCTCGTGTCTGTCAGCTTTTGGATGCATAAGCGCAAGGCATCAGTCGGCCTCGAGAGTCTCTTTTGCAGCACAAACAGGTCGCCAACACTACATCACACGCATCTGTTTGACAATAAAGGCTTGGTCGTGTCTGGTGCTGGAGTGATGGCTTAGCTGTGAAGAGGCATTTTAAGGCCATCTTTCTTCTCCTTGACAACACAGGGCAGCTAGTCTTGATTTGGCAGCTCAATAAAACGTCATTCAAATTGCGGTCAAGTATTCCTTAATTCAGTCATTTTAGCAGTGTGTCATGGAATACATCTTGGTTTTGGTAATTTTACCCCAGGCTCTAATTTATATGGCGCAATAATGGCTCGATGGAGGTAGAGCATTACACTCTTCTTTCACTGAATGCTTCAGCCAAGTTCTTTGCATTGGTACCTGGGGTTATCTGGAGAAGGTGAGATGCCAGAATGTTGGCTCAGGCTTTGGTTCAAGCTGACGGTGGCTTGTTAGTGGTGGAAGTGGCAATGGGCCCAGTCAATTGAGGATTTTTCTGAATCACTCCTCTATTGATCATCAGGCCTATTTGTCTAGCCAAGCAGTCCATATGATTGATTCTGACATCTTTGGGGCCTACTAGAAGCATATGAGTTCATGATGGGCCCTATTCTCTGATCAATATCAGTCACTGAGTGCTGCCCCCCAATTAAGGTTCCATCCACTTGCTCAGACTGATTGGGTGTTTATGAACTCTATGTAGATTGCATCCTATTGCTTGCCCTGATGAAGTTGTGTAATCCATATGTTTTTGCAGTGTAAAAAGTTGCAGATTACAGGATAGTTTTTTTCTGGAACCAAAATGTTTTTAGAGAGTAGGTGTTTGTTCTAAGTGGAGGATAATAAGTGGTTAATAATTGATTCCATTACTTTACAGGTGATGCAGCATAAGGAGATTTCATTAATTTTCAACTAGGCTGGTTTCCCTTCTTTT
>BHFT01010678.1:0-13205 GCA_004320025.1 Laticauda laticaudata
GTGTTTATTTTCATGGTCATGGTCATGATGTGCACTGAAGATGGTGTTTGATTTCATTGTACAAGGTACAATGACAATAAAGTAAACTAACTAACAACCCAGCACTGTCATAATTAGGAAAAGCCAAGATTTTCATTAATACAATAGAAGATGCCAATGAAAGGGGAAAAAATTTAATGTAGGAGAGATCCAATTGCTAAACCATGGTATGAGTTGGTTCAGCTTTTCCATTAAAATTAAATAAAAATAGTTTATAGGGGATATAGGCAAATCTCATTCAATATTTTAAAATGTGTTGGTGATCTTTGCTGCTGATCTTTGCTGGAGCCAGGATGGGATGGGGATGGGTCATCCATCCTAGTTCTCCCTGATATTTCAATGGCTTTCAATTCAGTCAACCACCATATCCATCTGAACCAGTTGTGAAGTTAGGAGTAGGAGGCATTGTGCTTCAATGATTAATATTTTTCATTAGGAATCAATTCTCAATGTTGCTACAGGGATGCAGGAGATAGATGATATATGGGGTGCCTCAGGGTGCAAAGCTCTTCTCACTCCTATTCAATATCTATATAAAACCACACAGTAAGTTAATCCATTAATCTCTGGTACAATATCATCAATAAGCCTATGATACCCAGATTTATATCTCCAGCCCATGCAGCACAGATGAAGCGGTCAATGATCCAATGCCTAGATCATTGAGAATAGGGGAATCATGCATGCATGTGGGGGGGGCAGGGCACATGTGTGGGGTGCACATGCACATTGCATTTTGGGGGATGCATGCACTTTGGGCATGGTGTGGAAAAGGTTAGCCATCACTGGCATGGGGCCTGGATATCTGAGAGATGTTTTCTCTCAAATCTAGGTTTCAGCAGAGTGGTGCACATAAGATCCCCTCTATTTACTCCTGATATCTTGTGGGACATAGAAAGCATGCTTTCTTTCTTGTGGCCTCCACCTTTTGAAACAGAATACCTCAAGAGATAAAGATAGAGGTTTCTCTCCTGGGGCACTGGAAAGCCTTGAAAATATGCTCTGGTCCCAGGAGGCCAATAAATTCAAATAAATGAAATTTAAAATAAATAGCTTATTTAATTTAAAAATTACATTGACTGGAGTTTACAGAAATGGGGCTCATGGTGAAACCTCAGTTGGAAAAGGCAACTCTCAGGAGAATTCTTTCTTCTCAGGAATCTTGATTTTCAAACAATTAAAGGAAATTTACCCTTCTTTTGTACTACAAAGAATTTAATCTGGTCTGGGATCATGAACTGAATGATAAAGGATCTTAGGGATAAACCAATACATCACTCATGTCAAGGGGCACTTCTCCTTGCCTGGTCTCTCATGGTAGAGGGGATGCTGCAACGGTAATAAGTGTGAAAAATGGTCATAAATCACTTTTTTCAGTGCCATTGTAACTTTGAATAGTCACTAAATGAACTGTTGTAAGTCAAGGATTACCTGTACAAAAATAAAAAAGCTTCTTTTGCTTGCAAAAAGCTGCTCTAAATAGCAATCATTAGATTAAAAATACTGCAAAGCCAGAGTTCCAAATAAAGCAGGGTGCCAGAACACTTTGAGGACTGAAAATAGTTAAAATGCCAGTGATAACTATCAAGCAGACATCTCTTGCTCATAAAATGAAACTTTTTAGCAGAGAGGTCATGTGAGCTCTCCAGAAAAAGCACACCCAGCAAAAGCAATCCTTAGATCCATTTGCACCACTTAAAGATACCTGCTGGTCTCACTCACTCACAAGATATTCTGAGGAAATCATCCAGATTTAAGGAAAGGTCACATGCCCCAAGAAAGTCCAGTAAAAAAAATGAGTCCAAACTTGCATCCTGCCTCTTGGAAGTATACCCAAAAGGACAGTGCCAGATAGTATTAAAACAGTGAAAGAAGACCCAGATAGAAAAAGAAACCATGAGGCAAGAAAAAACAAACACAAATAAATAATTAAATCACAACAGTAGCTGTTGCTTGTTGAAGCTGAATGGGAAAAATTTCCCATCAATAAACACAGGATTAAACTTCATCTAGCACAGAATTCACCAAAAACTAGTTTTAGACCAAAACTCAGAAAGTGTATGTAAACTCATGTTTGAATGTCAATCTTTCTAGTAGCCAAGAAGCCTTGCTGAATTGTCATCATCTTGGTTCCCGTCACTAAAAGCTTTGCTTCATTATTCAATTATTTCTTCAAAGTGCTGATTGTCCAGGAAAGCATTTCCTCCCAACAGCTGTGTAAAAATCTTAAAACAATCCTTCCCCTTTAAGAAAGCCAAACACCAAAAGCTCCGGAGACAGTAAGTCTAGGCTGTCTGCCAAGAATGTAATAAGGGTAGAAAAAAATAAGAGGAGATTGCTTCTAACAGTCCCTGAACTGCTCTTAGAAAGTTAACAAGGGTTCTATAGAACCTGGTAGAACCAGTAGAATCCCACCCCTGGTTTAGGTGATATACTTCATCCCAATATCAAAATGAAAAAAAAATAGTACAAAGGATAATTTCACAACAAAAGGAAATTGCAGGCATAATGGTCTCATCAAAAACAGGATGAGGCTGAGAACAAGTATTCTTCCCGTGGCCATTCCTTGTCCTCAATATGAAGAAAATAAATTTGCTAATTATTCTTTTAAATACCATTTCTCTGTTTGATAGTAACTCCCAGGACTATTATTTGTGATTAACTCAGGATAGCAATTTTAAAATGAAAATTGGCAAAAGTACTTCTTGGGAGCCTATCATACTTAGTAGTACCATCGTGCTTCTTTCTTAATAAATAACATTATATATAATACCAGTGTTAGTCTGTGGTTTATGATGAATCCCTTGTGACAGAACAGCAGTCAAGTAATTACTTAAATAAATATTACACATGAAACTTCCACTTTCTTATAAGTACACAACTATGAAACCACTGAACCAAAAATATGAGCTTTTGAAGAGTAATTCATGCTTTGGCCAGAAATACATGTGCAAGCACTAGAATATAGCTGATATATTAAATTGCTGAACAACCCATTAAAAAAGAAAAATCCAAATAATTTTGGAACCAGCAGAATCCAAAATTAAAATGAAACTTAGCCATTTAATATAACTATGCATGTCATCCAATGGAGCCAGTGGGACGTACAGTAAGTATACTATAGTGTTGTATAACATCGGCAAGAGTTTTTTTATTTGTTTTGATTGTGCACCTGGTACTGCTTAATTAAGGCTATGAGAGGAATATTCCAGCAATAATTTCTCACATGATTCAATAACCTCTTAGTGACTGCACAGGTGTTTAGATAAAGTAGAAAAATTGCTTTCAGCCAGAAACCCTCTTTTTTCAACATTTTCAACATAATAATTATTTATGGCACATGGCTAGTCTCTGTGGATTTGTGACATGCCTCATTTTGATCAGTGTAGAGCCAAACTTTCCAAACAGCCCAAGTGAAGATAGAGAGACACATTTTTAAAACTGCCCACAAAAATTCGCAGTCTATACCTCAGCATAATAGTGAGAGAAAATTGGAGGAGTATCAGATGCTTGTACATTTGGAATTTCAAAATCCTTTAATCCATTGCAGGTAATTTTCAAGTTGCAACCAGTCAGCAATCCTTCAAAGTTATGATGGCACTGCATGAAGGAACTATGACCAGTCCTCAAATTCTGGCCATTGCAGCACTGGCAACCAACTCACATTTATGACTTGTTGCATCGACCAGTGGTCACATGATTATGATTTGGCTTCCCACAAGCAAAGTCAACAAGAAAGTCAGCAAGGAAGGTTGTAAATCACTTCAGTAAATCTGCCCCACCTCCAGCCTTTCTTTCCTCTCGTGCACAATGCCCTTCTCCCTGTGCATTCTCCTTCCCTGGGCCTCCTTGGGCTCTCACAAATTTACCTACTGGCACTCTCCTTATGGTTTCTCTATACTCATATGCACCTGGCACCCTCTTTATGCACCCTCTTCCTTCCTTCCACTCATCTTGCATCTTCATGTACCTCCTCTTCCCTCCCACCACCAGCACTCTGTGCTCCTTACCTGAAACTCCCACTGATTCTGACTTAATTATTTTTATGTCTCAGGATTATGACAGTACGTGGAGCTGACAGAATTTCATTTTACATTTTGACTGTACTACTTAGCAATTCCAATCCCAATTGCTGTTGTAATGTAAGAACTACCTGTATTGCTTAGGTTTGCAGCAACTTGCCAACTTGGTGTCATGTATCAATGTTAAGGTTGCAATTCCCATAATCTCAAATTTCAACATATTGAATATAGCTACTAAACATGTGAAAGGCACAGGATTAGGAAGTTTGTTTTACAAATTAAACTATTCTATTCATAGGTAGCCACCCAGGTTTATTCAGAATTACTTGTTCCCTAGTGTAAAATCATAGGCAGATAATCTGTGGTTAGACCATGATAAGGAATGTGTTCAATGTTTTGAGGATAATGTACCAGTAGCCATAAGGAGCTGGACAACTAGCTAGGCAAAAGCAGTCATGGTGATTGCTATACTTATCTATAGGAATTAATTTGAGCCAGTGAATCCCAAAGAAATGGACAGGTTGCCCTGTTAGCTAGTCTCCCTGGGGAATTTTTCTTGATTATTAAATGGCCCAGAATGTTCAATCCAAGATGTGTACAGCCAGGGTACTTTCTGGCTGTGTTGAAGGAGGATAAGGTGAATCTTTTTATTAAGACACCAACTCTTGACCCAGCTATTCCATCAAGATGTACAACCTTTTTTTTAAAGAATATTTTAAAAATTGAGGGAAAAAGAAAAGAAAATCTCACATTTGCAGAGACTTCTGAAGGAGTGGATTATCTAAAAGAAAAGGTCTGTTTCTACAAAACTTGACCATTTCCCTTTATTATTTTATATGTCTCTAATGCTTTTAGGTGAAGATATGTGTCCACCTCTGTTGTTGTCTAGACTATTCATTTTCTTTCTTTTTTTTGGACATAATCAGTGCTTGATACAACCACCCTGGCTCATTTTTTTTCTTTCTTATTAGCCATTTCAGCCTTTCTTCATGCATTGCATTTACAATTAGAGTTCTGTTGTTTAAAATATTGTGTTAACACATCCCAATAACTACAATAACATATGCAATGTTGAAAGTATGGTGCATATTTAGTTATATGGTTATTTCATAACCATCTTTTTAAATTGTATAATTGCTGTGACAAACTGATTGAATATTGAAAGGAAAAAAGAAGAAATAAAAAACTGAATGATGTGTGGAGAGAGAATAGAAAAGAACATCTGGAAATAGAGTAACTTAGAATAGAAAATGGTTGGCTGGAGCTCTTAATTTGAGGATATCATACCAGAGGTGGAATTCAGCAGGTTCTGACCAGTTCTAGAGAACCGGTAGTGGAAATTTTGAGTAGTTTGGAGAACCAGCAAATACCACCTCTGACTGGAGATTTNTGGAAATTTTGAGTAGTTTGGAGAACCAGCAAATACCACCTCTGACTGGAGATTTTAGAGTATCCTTCCCCTGCCACACCTACCAAGCCACACCTACAGAACCAGTAGTAATTTTTTTTAATCCACCACTTTATCATACTATAAATCCTATTAGAGTACCACCTACCCTTATTCAGAAATCCACATAATTCATAGCTAAAGAACATCTACTAAAATCATATCTGACAATTTCCAGTAAAGGTAAAACTGGTAACACAGTGCCTTCTAATGGTAATTAAAAATACAATATAGGATGTACTGTGTAAAAATGGAGAAATTCTCTACCTCCTTCTTAAGTGGGATACATAATGTAACTTTGGGTGCTCAGTATAACTAACACTCATACTAATATGAACAAGAACAGCTTAGTAAACCTGAATACTAAGTTCAAGCTATGAAATTCTGAACTTATTTTCCCCAAAAAATAAACTTATTTTATTCTAGATTATTTGGTTTCTAATAAGAAATATTAGAATGAAGACAATTGTTCATTTGTTACAAATATATTTCATTATGAAATGTCAGTGTAAAATGCAGTTGATAGGAAAACATAATTTTAAAAATATGCAACTATATTATTTTTTCATTATGTTTTGAGGTTTTATTGGAGATATTTGACACTGATTTTTTTCCTGATCCTTCAATCGCAGTCAGATTCAGAATTTGCTGCCTTATTTTGAATAAGTCTAGCATTTCAATTTGGTATAATATAGATTAGGTTCCTACTAGTTGAGTGTGTGTTAAGCATCTGATAGGAAATTTTAGCACTATTTAATGGGACTGAAGAATAAATGCAGAATGCGATTTACCTGCAATAAGCTGACATTAGCGAATGGTAGACTTGTACACTTCAGCATTTCTGGATGGAAAAATAATATATAGATCATTTTTAGTTAGTTGAAGTGAGAGATATTTTTTGCCACCTTGCTAAAATGCCATTTTGCTTCTTTGGAAATTATGCACTCATCAGCCCACTCATTTTTGATGTTCATATCTTGACCAGTTAAATAAATTGAGTGAAAATGCTTCAAGTATTGCTGAATGTATGTAAAAAAAATCCTTACAAAGCTATAGCACATATTTTTGCAAGTCACTGTCTTACATAGTATAAAAAACTCTTAAAATATAGGAGAGCAGAGGGACACAAAAGGAAATTGAATAAAGATGGCTGGCTTTTTAAAAGAGCAATTAGCAAATCTACTTTGTTTCATATTAGAAGAGATAATAGACTCAATCTATGTAATTGAAATATTATCTAAATTACACTAATTACAGACCCTTAGCATACTAGAAAATGGAGTCTCACTAATGCAACAGCTAATTACAGTTGCTAGAATATTGACAGTGTAATTGCTTCTCTTTTGCATATCTTTAGGTACATGTCAATTTAGAAATAAATTATAATTGATCCTCTGCACATTTGGAGAGAATGGTTGAGATCATCAAAAATTGCTGAATTAATGAGAGGTAAATTATTTACCTGTTGTGCAATTCATAGTTTGAGCAACTCACTATTTTGAAAGTAGCTTTCTTTTTTCTTCTTTTTTTCTCTGCTATGTCTTCTGTTATCAATAGAATATACGTAGCCTATTATCTTATGAAAATATTATGTTTGCAAAGTAAACAGTGAAACTTTTAGATTGTAAGCTTTATGATCTGTTTTGAACAGCATTTCAATGGCAGCTAAAAGTCATTACCAGTTTTTGAAACCTAGCTTGTATTATAGAAATACTTCACTCTACAGGATAAAGCTACATTGTTGCTTACTAGCAATAAGAACTGTTCAAAAGGCACTTAACAAAGAAGCAATAGCAGGTAATTACCAGCATTTGCATATTCTGGACAAGAAAGTATAATAAACTAAGTACTGAAAGATACATTTTTAACCTAGCTCTCTAATTTCCTGCTTTTGAATTATAGTACAATATCAATAAAGAAATATAATACAATAAACCTAATTTCGATCCACTGCCTGTTCAGAAGTCTTTATCACTGATGCCATATTCAGATGTCACCATTATTTATGAAAATATTATCAAACTTCTATTCTGAAAATAGTTTAAAGAATAAAAAATATAAGGGGAATTTCAGGGATGAGGGGAAGTATTTTAAATAAATGTGCAATGGGTAATGTGATTTATTTCTATATTGCTACTGATGTCTGAAATAGAAAGTTTTATAGCTGAAATAAGGAGTTCACTATTAATTAGCTAACCAATTCCTACATTTCTAGTTTCAATTCCATTATTACATAAATTAAGAAACATTATATTATATTTTGACATAATACTGTATAAATAAAGTATCTTTCATGTTTATTTAAGTATAGACCATTGTTAAAATGGGCAACAAGCCCTCACCTGAAGTATTTGAAATAATAGTTGGATCAATATTTTTATTTAAGGCACCAAAACTAAATATTAAAATACCATGCAAAAATTAATCTCTGCACATCTCACAAGATTCAGTAGTGTACACATGCTTTGAGTTCCCTGTATGAAACAATGCACTTCTCTGTCACAGCATATGCCTTCCAAAATACTTTTCCCTTCAGAGTGTTATTCTGTAAAGACAAATAGATTGACTGTGTTGCTCTTGCGTGTGTTATGTGTTCATTTTTTGTTTCTTGTTTTCATTTTAGTTGTTGCTTTTTAATCCATGTATTTTGCCAAAGTTTTAGTTTTGTGTTTGGTCAGGATAGAGGATGGGGAGGGAAACACAGAGAGATAAACAGAGAAATGCAGAGATAAAGAGGGTGTGTGCTGTGTGTGCAGGATGCAGAAATAAGTGAAAATGGGAAAAGTGGTAATGAGAATTGTGCCTCAGAAACTGCCAAATTCTTGTAAAAGTGCTAGGTGACAGAGTTTAATATATATGACAACCAGAGGAACTGCTGTAGTCAGCTTCGCTTCTGGGTCCACCATGCCCAAAATTTGACTCAGTATTTACTTCTGCTATCATTTCAACAGTTTATGTCTGACCTCTGAAAGGCTGAGTCAAATTCCAATTGGTTACATCAGATGATGTAACTTTTGCTTGAATTTTACAATTGTTTTGGTCCTCACTGCACAAATTAATATTACATATGTTTGGGAAATAAAGAGAGCATAGCCCTTATACTCAGAAAATATGTAACAAATAAGAGCTATTTGAAAAACATTTTATAGAGAGTTTAGGGTGATAAAAATGTACATCACTATTATTACTTAGTATGTTAGTACTGGGAGTTTTAAAAATATCTAGAGAGTTTTTTCTGTATAGTCTTTCATAGATAGCAGTGGAAGATTTAAAAAGCTGCAACAGAAATTGCCTTATTACTTTGGTAATAAGATGGTATTCCCAATGACATCAGACTTCTTACAAACTGTCTATATAATCTTTCATCCTGAAAAACAAACATAATTAGCAAGGAACTGACAGATATAATTCCTAATATTATTTTTAACATAGATCATATTCCATGAATGTGTTTGAAAGTTTCACTTGTCCTTTGAGAGAGAGATATGGGCAGGACAAAAAATTAAAATTGATTTATACACATTTAATGAAATGTAGATGTAACTAATATGATTAGATTCTATATTAATTATTTTTCCTTAGTTTGGTAACACATATCAAGGGGAAAAAAATCTTAAGTGAATAAATGAAAGAAGCAAGACTACTGAGAGAAATCACTGCTCGATGTTGGGATTATAGATTCCGAGGAAAACTAAATATAGTTAATGTTATAAAGATATTATCAGAATATGTCATTGAAGATTCTCAATAATCTGGGTAGAATTGTTTGGAAGATGAGTCATAGCAACTGGACTTGTTTTCTTTTTGATTTGAAACATTTTCTGTTTATCCAAGTAGCTTCTTCAGTCTCTGAAAAAATTACTTGGATAAGCAGCAAAACATTTCAAATAAAAAAGAATAGAAGTCCAGTTGCCATGACTCGGATTCCAGAAGCATTAAAGAACAAATTTTAATAAACTTAAAGGAGAAGCTAAGGCATCAATGTTATAATTATATTGTGTATGTAATAACAAATCCTTAATCTCTGCCCACACTGACACCAAACAGCATCATTTTGATTGAAGCAACATAAAGCCCCTGTCCCACTGAACCAACGGATGCAAAGAGGATGTAAAACGTGAAAAAAAAGCTTGCCATCTGTTGGAAAATGAGATGCATCCGTTGTGTCCTCACTGCATATGTGTTTCATACGCTCTATCCCTCGAGCATCCGTCCACTGAGATTTCATCTGCGCAAGAAGTTTTGAGCCTGCAGAAAACTGTTTAATAAATGAACTTCCGCCGGTACAATGTACAACCATTGGAATCATACGGCAACAAAAACATTCTATGTCCTTATCATCCTACACGTCCACTGATTCTCTCTCCATCCTCGGCCATCCTCGCACTCACATCCGCACGTCCCCACATAGCAGCTGAAAATGAAAGGTAGGGAGGAAACCAAAAGGTACATGGAAACCACACACATTAGTAGCAGTGGAAAATAGAAAAAGAGAACAATGCATCTCAATAAAAAGAATTAAATGCCAAAACATTTGTATCTGATGTATTTTTGGAATTTAGATGTCTCAGTACTGTCTAGAGTAATTGTATAAGAACCTAGCGAAAAAAACCAATTTTCCTATTAATAAAGCGTGAAAAATCACCTGGACTCAGTATGAATCAGCAGCCCTGGGTACAGACCTCTTTCACCTTTGGTCTTGGTCTTAACATCATCCATTTCTCCAATGGGTCATACACAGTCCGAGTATTGCGAGCATTTCGATCACCAAACTAACCCTGTTCAGACTGTTCACCTTTATACATCAAGGAGAAAAAGAGACGTCCAAGAGCGGTGGGTTACAGTCGGAAAACGGAAATCGGGAAGAAGAATGGATTTGATGTAGACCAGTGATGCAAAGTTGAGGGAATTGTAAGACCCTCGGTGCATTACCCATCATTCCTGAGGGATGCCACCAGCCTGTTGATAACTTGTAGAGCGTCTAGACCCACGTTGACCAACATACACCAACTTCCATCCCAACCTGACCCTGACTGGAAGGTGGCCATGACCTGAGCCACCTGTCTTCTGAACACATACAGAAACATGCAGTATGCATGGAGTGCCAACAAACCATCACAAAGTGTCAGAAATGGGAACCATCAATCAATGAATACGTGGAGAGCCTCTCAATGCCCCACCACGAACAATGGCTGAGAAACTTGAGAAGAGCTATCGGTGAACTTCCCCACACTTGACCAATATGTGAAGCACGTCCTGCAAATCTCCACCAACTCAGGTCCACTTATTTCAAAAAAAAAAATCACCCAAAGGGTCTTTTTTCAAAGTTTTTTTTCATTTTCTCTTTGCCATGGTTGATGCGACATAATGCAGTACTCGATGCGTCAGGCCAATTCACTTCAAGATACCATATAACAACATGACAAAGGGCTGAAACACAACCTCATCAGTGTCCAATCCAATCCCCTACCAATGAACACACAAATGTCCCTACTTCATCATTTATGATGCCTTCTCCCTCAAACCTACTATAACCAACATTCCAGATGCTCACCGGCAATGTCAGGATCTTCAACTACAGCTTCCAGCAAGCGGTGGTGAAACCTTGCATTCTGGCAACAGTTCCAGATACTTCTCACACCACAGATCACCCAGAGCCAGTAGGAGCATCATGGAAGCTGCGCATCCGCACAATCGCATTGCACCGCTACCAGTGTTGCCAGAACAGAACTATGATTGTCAACAATGGAAATTGACATGAAGCCTGGTGAATGGATGCAAGACAAACTGATATGCTTGTGATTGTACAAAGCCCCACAGGACCTCAGTAAGGGAAAAGCACTCAACCTCCTAGACACTGTGAACCCCCAGCTTGGAGCAGGAGTGCAAGACAACTGAAGATATAAGGATGTTTCCCTGAGCCTGTCTCATCACTGATGAGATTTCCATTGTATGTTGAGTGGTCTACAATGAATAGTTATTAATTAAAAGCTTTTTTTTGAAATGCTTGATCAATAATAAATTGTTATTAAATAAAGTCCATATGTGGCACCTGGAGGTGGACCATACAGTCCCACTATGCTCACCTGGTATGTTTACTATCCCACAACTATCCTACTATCCCACAAGCAATGCATAAGGCTTAACCAATGCTCAAGTTTTCACCAAACACTTATTAAGTAAAAAAAATAACATGGCTCAACAAATATAACTTTTTATAACGTCTTAAGAACTTTGACTTATTTAAAAAAGGCAAAATGAACCAAGTAAAGTCTTAAGCCAAGAGAGAAAGATCCGTAACAAATAACAACTCAGTCTCTGGCCAATATCTCAGTTCACTCTGGTCCATGTCCATGATCCAGCTGTTAAGCCGGCAGGGACTGTGGAACGGCTGCTGAGTGCTGGTCTGAAGCACCATTGGCTGCTGGCCCGAGAACAACAGGGATGGTGTTCAGGAGCTCTCAGAGATGCTGACTCATCCCGTTAAGTGAGCCCTTCATCAAGTATCTGGGATGTCAGGCACAAGACTGATGACAGACTGTCCATTCTTTTCCGTTCTTTTCCGTTCTTTGGAGCGGATGACAATGGATGGAGCTACCCCCGAAATTTTGCTCATCCGCTGTGTCCTTTATGCATACGTTTTGTGTCCGTCGGCCAGTGGGACTTAGCCTTAAAAAGCATTGGCCATGCTACCACTCGCCATGCTTGTGAGTTCATTGAAGCATGGCACTCCACAAGCTATTCCATCAATGGACACATTGACCTACAACCAGCCTACAAACCCCTCAGAATCCAAATCAAACTCACAGCCAACCAGAGACAGAACCGACCCTCAACCAACACACACAAGCCCCCCCACCAGCAGTTCACCTTCCAATGACCTTCACCTGAAGTAATCTCCCCATCACAAGACTCTCACTTGATATACCGACACATGAAACCCTTATAAACAGAAGAACACTGACACTGACATCCCCTAAACACCACAGAAGATGTTATCTAGCCTGGTAACAAAATGTTTAAAAACCAACCCATAAGCTTGGAGAACGAACCTTCATCCTCATCCTATATCCAAGCTAGAGATATTTACCACTATTGCAAACATGAAACTTAATTTAAATCCACTAATTCAATTCAGATGAGTGCAAAATGGATGAGATCCAATTATAATCTTATATTTTATCTTAATGGTATGTTTACTAAAGTGCATTATTTATTGTGAATGTGTGCATTCCAATAATAGAATTTCAGTTGTGAATGACTTAGGAATATACATAAAAGCCTTGGATGATAAATTACTACTCATTTTTCCATCATTAATTCCAGGACCTGAAATCCATATTAGATTTGATTTTAAGTGCATTTTAACATAAAGTGCATGCATGAATGGAGATTACATACACACATACACACAGAGAGAGAAATGTTATATTTAGAACAGTTTATAAGATATGGTGTTGTTGATGAATTACCCCTGCAAAAATATTTTTGCAGGTTTAAAAAATATAATTCTGACAAGAATAATATATATTAAGAGGAAATCTTGCATTGGCTAAGACTCATGATGTCACTAAAACTATTTTGATCACTTCATCCTTAAATTCAATGGGAAATAATGTTTCTAAAGGCCCTGTCCCACTGCACTTACGGATGCAAAGAGGATGTAAAACATTAAAAAAAGCTTGCCATCCGTTGGA
>BHFT01010679.1:0-13856 GCA_004320025.1 Laticauda laticaudata
AATATTTTCTTTTTTTTTTTTCCTGTCCCTTGTAATTTCGCTGCTCACTTTTCTTTTCTTAAAAATTCCATGTTAACTTAATTCCGGGGTACTTTTGTTTCGTTTTATTGCCCAGTTGTCCCGGTTCAGATGTTATCCACCTCTTTCTTTCCTCCTGCACAAATCTTAATCCAGCTGAGTCCTCCCCTTTAGGGTGGCCATTTTAAACTACCGCTGCAGTCGTCTTTGGGAGGAAAAAGACCAAGCCCGGGGGGGGGAGATGTGGCTCCCCTCAACCTGGCTTGCGGCTTCCCCTTACTCTGCCGCCCCTCCAAGGCAGCTTTAGCCCCTAGGCATTATGATCAGGGCTTTCCAATGAAAGAGCAAGGAACATAGCCGCAGAGAGTTGTGATCTACGGTCTGTCAGTGAGGAGACTCCTCTATGGACTTATTTTTCATATTTGCTGCAGAGGCAGGGAATCCTGGAGCTCCAACAATTCAGATATTGCTGAATTATAATAGCCCCAGCCACTATTGGCAGTACTGAGAAATGTAGATATTGTAATATTAAATTAAAATGGTATTTACAGTTGTCTGTGCTTATTTTTTTCTTCACCAGTACTTTATTTTTCTCTTTTCTTATATTTGCATTTCCACTTTTTCTTTCTTTTCTTTCTTTCTTTCTTTCTTTCTTTCTTTCTTTCTTTCTTTCTTTCTTTCTTTCTTTCCTTTCCTCCTTCCTTCCTTCCTTCCTCCCTCCCTCCCTCCCTTCTCTACAGTTTTGAAGTTCATTTTTTCCAACATTTCTTTCGGGATTTTTATTTTTTCATTTATTCCTCCAGTTATGAAATTTTGAAAATCTATATTTCCAAATATTAGCCATTGCTAATATATTGGGTTGGTGAAAGAAATCAAGATTCTGAAATTCCAAAACCAATGAAGCTAATCAAGCATCCTTCTAAAATATACTTTTGCTATGTTTGCCTTGTCAAAAGTTACTTCATTTTATCTTTTATTCTTTATATTGTATCTGGATTTGGACTCTGAATTTTCCAAAGATAGAATTATTAAAACCAGTGATATTTTTCCTAGTCCTCAAACAAATCACTATGTGCTTTATATATGTGATCAATAAAGATTCTTTCATTAAGTGAATCAAACATGTTGTTGGATGGGTGGTAACTACAGTAGATTTAATTCACCAAGATAACTTCAGCAATTACTTAAAAACCACTTAAAATAGTGTGCACTTTGTAAAGTGCATTGGTATGAGGAAAACAACCCATTCTAAAGCCCCTGTCACACTGAACCAACGGATGCAAAGAGGATGTAAAACGGACAAAAAAGCTTGCCATCCTTTGGAAAATGCGATGCATCCATTGTGTACTCACTGCGTACGTGTTTCATACGCTCTATCCGTAAAACATCCATCTACTGCTATTTCATCCACTCAAAGTTTTGAGCTGCACAAAACTTTTTGAGTGGATGAACTTTCCGCCACAAACTATCTACATCCGTGACACATACGGGNACACAGCGTTAGTAGCACGGACATAGAAAGGATGAAAGCGGATGCAGCTCGTATAGAAAGCATTAAAATGGACAAAACGTTCATATAAGGGATGTATCTCGGATATTTAGGATGTCTGTAGGATGCCTCGAGTATGTGGAAGGACACCTAGCGGAAAACCGACATTTCCCATAAAAAGGGGGAGGAAATCACCTGGATCTCACTTATCAGTCCAGCAGCCCTGGTGTACAGACCTCTGCAGCTGATGGTGGAGCTGAGGAATGAAGACACAATGAGGATGCCCCCAGCCATGTTTGACGAAGTTGTGGAGCGTCTGAGACCCAGGTTGACAAAGGCAAACACCAACTTCCATCCCAGCCCGGAGCCTGGATGGAAGGTGGCACTGACTCTGCGCCACCTGGCCACTGGGACCACGTACAGAAACATGCAGTATGCCTGGAGGGTGCCACACAACACCATCAGCATTGTGGTCAGAGACATGGTGCAGGCCATCATCAAAGAATACCTTGGCAGGATCTGCCTCCAGTGTCCCACAGTGAAGAAGCTGGAGGAAAAATAGTTCAGAGCAGTGATATTCAAGAGGTGTGGAACTTTCCCCACACCGTTGGAGCCATAGATGGAAGCACATGGCCTGCAAAACTCCAGTCAAGTAGGCTCCGCTTAGTTTCAACTACAAGGGTTCTTCAGCATCTCCTCTTTGCCATGGTCGATGCTACTACAAGTTATTACATCTGATGCTTCAGGGCGCAACGGGTCAGCTTCAGATGCCAGATATACAAACGCCAGTGACGCTCAAGGAGGGGCTGGAACCGCAACTCTATGACACAGCAAAGATGGTTGCCCTAGCGGTTCATCGATGGGGGGACGCCTTCTTCCCTCAGAACCGTACCTCATGAAGCCCTACATTCCAGATACCTTACCCGATGAAGAGAGATCTTCAACTTGCAGGCTGTCCAAGGCAAAGACGGGTGGTGGAGAACCCTTTGGCATCCTGGCCAAAGGTTCCAGGTACTTCTCACCAACCATGCACATCATCCACGGACCGATGAGGAGCATCGTGGAAGCCTTCTGCAATCCTGTACAAACTCATGCGCACCCGCTACCAGTGGTTGCAGAACAGGCTGGTGGACCACCAAAACAAGGCAATGGGGGACGATGGAGGCTGGTGAATGGAGGCAAGCTGAAACCTGATCAACACGGTTAGATGTACCAGGGCCCCAACAGAAGCTTTCACGTGAGGGGAAGAAGCAGCGCAACCTCCCTGAAACCACTGGTGCAACTCCCCAGCTGGAGCAGTGGGAGTGGCAAAGACAGGATGGTAGATGCTTAATGATTGCTTCCTTGAGACTGTTCTCATCCACACTGATAAGATTGTGCCACTATTTGAGTGGCCTTACAATGAATAGGGCATTAATAAGAGTTTTTGTTTATGTTGAAATGTGTGATCAATATGAAATTGTTTTGATAATAAAGGGCCATAGGTTGTGGCAAGCTTGCGAGGGTGAACATACAGTCCCACTATGCTGCAAACTGGAGATTAATCTATCCCACAGCTATTCCCATCCCCACAGTGTATCCCTGCCCCATCCCACATCTATTACCCATCCCAGGTTTCCCTGCCCATCTCGCCAGCTATTACCCCATTCGCCACAGGTATTCCCTGTCCCATCCCATAAGCATGCACAAGCTAACCATTTCTAAAAGTTTTCCACCGAAACTTAAAAACAAAAGAACCAAGAAAAGTGTCCAAGCAATGATAAAAGTCAACTGGTAACAACTCAGTCTCTGGCGAATGTCTCAGTTTTACTCTAAGGCATGTTCCATGGTCTCAGGTGTAAAGGGACAGGGACTGTGGAGTGGCAGTGGCTGATGCTGTCTGAGGTGCCATTGGGGATGTCTGGCCCTGAGAGGATAAACAGGAGATGGTTGTGTTTCAGGAAAGCTCTCAGAAAAGCTGGCTCAGTCCTGTGAGGTTGAGAGGCCCTTCATGCCAGGACCTGGGGCATGTCTGGCACAGGAACGATGGACAGGATGTTCTGCGGCCGGGCTTGGCTGTGGGTGAGGAAGGAGGAGTGTAGTGGGGATGTCTGGTGTGCAGCTGGATGAGGGAGGTGTCTGTAGGACTGACATTCCCAATGTGCGAGGACAATCTGTGGCGATCAGTGGCATCGGTGGAATCTCTGGGCTCAGTGGCGTCTGTGGCATCGGTGCGGTATCGGTGGACATCGGTGGCACCTGTGGTCGTGCCGCAGGGAACCTGTGCCTGGAGTGGGAAGGGCGCCTGTGGCTGCTGGAAACTCCTGGTAGCCATAGCCTTGGGTAGGAGAGGGCTGTTGAAAGCCTTGGAAGGGCTTGTGACAATCGCCTGGGGTTTGGAGAGAAGACCTGGGGGGGGGTGGGAGCAGGTTCAGCTGGGCCTGAGGGATGGTGCAGCAGCCGCCGTGATCTGGTCCTTCATCACCTGGTTACTGTGGGCTCGGCATGTCCATGAGGCGTTGGTCACGTAGCGTGTGAGGAAGGGCTTTGCGGTTTTTGAGGAGGGAATTTCGAAGTGACCAGCTGAGATAGGAGATCTGCGCTGTTTCTTGATGGTGTCCCTGGATCTTCCAGCATGACAGGTGGCGCGTCCCTGACGGTCTGGCTTCTGCCTAGCTTTTCTGTGGAGGTGGAGCTGAGGGTGGTGTTGGGGCTTGGTCGCCTGGTGCTGTCGCTTGCTCCTTCTTGCTCCATGTGT
The DNA here is from genome assembly GCA_004320025.1 of Laticauda laticaudata. Taxonomy (NCBI): domain Eukaryota; kingdom Metazoa; phylum Chordata; class Lepidosauria; order Squamata; family Elapidae; genus Laticauda; species Laticauda laticaudata. The sequence continues at coordinate 4,245 of BHFT01010679.1, forward strand.
TGTGAGAGAATCCTCCATTGTCCTCCGGCACAGGTCGTGCAGCTGGGGGGGGATCTCTGTCGTGGGGTGCTCTGTGGACACCTGCCGGACATGGTCGCTGTCCTCCTGGCCAGAAGAGGACTGGCTGTCTGTGGGCTGCCTGAGAGTGAGGGTAGACCAAAGGATGCTCCTGCGTGGCGATCTGCACCCTCCATAGAGCTGCACTTGGCCATTCACGTAGGTCTCCCGGTCGTGAGCTTGACCCGCAGCCTGCCAAAACTTCTTCAGGCTGCAGGCTCCAAGACCAGGTGTGATATGCTTCCCACCACCGAGTGAGGGACATCTGAAGTGTAACCCAGGCTCTCTGCCTTCTGTCTCCAAGCCGCGCTGACTTTCCATTGGTGTTCGATAGAGCCTGTGGCCTTTCCTCCACATATACTGGTTCTCCCTCAGCCACCTCCACACCTCCTCCTCATGGCTCCTCGTGATGGCGTATTGCTTTCACTCTCTCCCTTCTCCTTCTCCTTGCCTTGCCTCTTCCTCCACTCTGCAGGCGCCTTCATCATCAGGCTTTCAGGTTTTGGGCTGGTCCACCACAAGCAGCAGGAGAAGCAGCAGAGAAGCAGCAGGAAGAAGCAGCAGGGAAGGAAGCGAGCCACTAGGCACCAGCACCAGCACCAGGAAGAAGCACACCACCACCCACCCAGCACCTGCAGCAGAAGAAGCAAGCAGCACCATCAAAGCAGGCAGAAGAAGCAGCACCAGCGATCAGCAGAGTCAGCCCAGGGGGTTGGAGGCGTGGATCTATCCCTCTTGCCGAGGGCTGGCAGAAGATGGCACAGGCTTCCTCTTCTTCCCCAATGATGGAAGATGTCTGTGCATGAAGATGTCTCTGATGAAGATGTAGTCTGGCAGCAGTCATTTCTCCTGAATGGTGACCTGCTTGCAAGCTGCCTCCTTTTATATCTGTGGGGCTGCGCAATGCATCCTCCCCGCTAGATATCGTGCTAGTGAGATCCGGGTGAGGCATCCGCAACGCATCCGCTCTGCATCCGCTTCATCCGCTCTGCATCCGCTCTTTCCGCTAACGCGTCCGCTTTGCTCTGCCTCCCCTGCAAGCCCTGCGGAACGTGCCATTCGCTTCCATCTTGCTTTTCATCCGCTAGTGCTTCCGTTGAGCATCCATTTTACATCACGATACGTCTCCCCCATCCGTTGTTGTCCGCTGTTTATGCAATTTGGGGCACTTTTGAGAGCGGATAACAAACAGATGGCAAATTTGCTCGTCCACTGTGTCCTTTTTACATACGTTTTGCATCCGATCGGGCGATGTAAAACTGGCCTTTAGAAAGTGAAAGCAGAACCAGAATTAAAGAAGAAGCAAGGAAAGCTGGACTGTGTGGGATTGATTGATGTTTTTGGCTGGAATAAACTGAGAACTTTAGAAAAATTGAAAGAAAAAGAAGGAAAGTAAAAGTGGGGTTTTTTTTTGTTGACTTTAACAATCAAAAAAATATAAGAGTGTTTAATGATAATATCTCTTCGGGAATTAAAAATGGAACTTAAAAATATGAGAGAATTACTACAAGAAAGAGGAGAATCACTTTGCTCTGTTAAGAAAAAATGAAAATAGCGATTGAAGAAGAAGAAAGAGCTTCAGAGGAGGAGGAGTCGATTCAAGAGAAGGCATTTTTAAATAGACAATTAACACAAAGAACACTTCAAAGAAGGGGAAAAGAAGGGAAGGTTTAAAAAGTTGAGATTTAGAAGGCAATCAAAAGGGGAAATACCTGTGAAGTCAGGAAAGGCAGAAAGACCCAGCAGAAAAGGGGAAAGGAAGATATTAAGAAAGAGAGGAGATATAAACTGGAATGAGAAAAGATATGGGGAAAAGAAAGGGGAGGAGAAGCAGTAAGAAACAGGTGCATGAAATAAAGAAATACGGAAATAGTAAAATGTTGAAAAAGAAATTGTTTTTTTCAAGATAATGGTTGATGAATTAAAAGGGGATTCTGCAGGTGACAAGGGGTTAATAGAATATTTCTGCAATTAAAAATATTTAGAAAATAGGGTATATAGATACTGATAACTCTTATTAAAAATCAAGGGGGAAAATATGCTGCGGAATCAAATGAAAAGTTTGTAATGATTATTATTGTAACTTCTTAAAAATAATGGTATTGGGAATTAAGATGAGGAATAAAGTGTGTATTTTAATCATTGAGTGTCACACTTCAAACAGAAAAAGGGGAAAATTACACTTGGTTGTTGTTTTTTTAGTGTTAAAATTTGTATTAATCTAGAATTTATAAAAAGAATGTGTAATGCGAAAGGGAATATGACAGACTAAAGAACCAACTAAATTAATAAGTTAATACAGACTATTAAAAGCAAGGAGAAACATTGGTAATTTTTTTATTATTATCATTATTATTATTAGGCAAACACAATATTTTATTCTTTATTTTTAAAATAAATATTAAGGATTATATTTGTAAATAATTGAAATGAAACAAAAAGATGTTTCGATTGAGATTAATTGAAGAGACTAGAATTGATTTGTTTGTTTCTCTCCTTAAAAAATTTGGAATGAAAAAGGTAATAATAGAATTAAGTATGCATATATGAATGTATAATTGCTGTCATATTTGTACGTAAAGGTGATGACTCGGAAACATGTTGTCCACTAAAAAGAGATTTTTGTTTTTAATGTGAAAAACTGAATAAAGTTTGTTAAAAGAAAAAAGAAAGACAAATAAGTCCATATTGCAAAACCAGTTCAAAGGTGAATCAATGAGTAAAAATGCTGAAAATTATTATTCTGAAATATAAAACCATTCTATCATACAGCAGAATTACAGATGCAGTTCATCTCCATGGATGCAATTATTATACGATTGACATACAGTAAAATGTCTCGAAGTTGGGGTTTTTTTTCAAACGAGAATTACATGATTCCCAGCCCTACCATGACTATAGAATTCAGACAAAAAGATTGAAGTTAGATTAAAAAGTTGCAGTCTTCTGCATCCTACTAAATTGAGATATTATCCTCAAATACCCTGATGATGTTCATGAAAGTGCTAAACAGCAAAGACATGATAACAATCATGGTTGTAACCAAGGTAAACTATGTATATCAAGTTATTTCTATTAAATTTAAGTATACCATCTTCGCACCTTTGATATTTAACGGAGTTAGCCTGAAGAACATTATGCATGCACAACAGTTTTAGACTGCAGTGTGAATTAGGAGTATAAGTGTATAATCAAGATTATACACTTAATAGATGATAGATTAGCCTCCAGCATTAATCCAATGACTGCAAATGAATTTTGAATATGTCTGACTTTCCCCTTCCTTTTTGTCTCTCTCTCCCCCCCTCCCTCTCTACTAATCTGTCAGAACTGTATATCCATCAGAACAAAATTAACAATATTACAGTGATCTTTAAAATGTCAAAGAAATTCACTCATATTGATATCTTAAACAGCACACTACCAGATCACAAATGCTCTACAATTTAGAACTGATCGTACAACTATATATATAAAACTATATAACTATAACTATATATAAATAATATATAAACTGTATATGTACAGTTATGACAAACATTCTACAGTTTCTCTTTTCATGTTATTCTAAATGAAGTATATAATTTCTATAAAGTCAGCATTAGCTGATCATAATTTAAGAGCTTTTAATTCACTAAGTTCCCAACAATGGAAATTGTGATTATCTCACCCCAATATAGACATCTAGTAATAATTCTAGGAATTTTAAGTACATTACTGAAAAATATAGTACCGTATTTTTCAACGTATAAGCACTCCCCCCCCAAAAAAGGTGGAAATGTCTGTGCGTCTTATACAGTTAATGTTGCCAAAGCCCCCCCCCCGCTGCCCCGCACTCTTCAGCTTCTGCCTCCCAGAAATTTGCCTCCATGCAATGAACAGCAAACAGCCTGGTCAACTTCAGCACAGCCTGATTAGCACAAGCAGCTGACTGTCAGTAGGATCGGCCCAACAATCAGCTGTTTCAGGCCGCAGGGATCACCATCGCCTATCACCATCTCTGCGTGCCCTATTTTCGGCCTCCACATGCCCAGTTTTTTGCCTCCGCACGTCCCGTTTTCGGCTTCTATATGGCCCACGGCAGCAGTTGCCAATCAGTCATCTGGAACCACTGGTGGCCCATGAGAAAATGTTGGTGGTCTGCAGCGCACCCATGTCTGCAACAGGGGGGATATCCCTATTCCTTTCCCCCTATCCCCTCACAGGCCAGGGAACTCCCAGGAAGAGCTCCGATGCTGCAATCTCCTGCGCACTACCCTCCATTCCCATACGCATCAGTCCATCCACCTTGAGATTTTGAGGAAAAAAGAGAGAGGGACGGAGGGAGGGAGGGAAAGAGAGGGGGGAAGAGATGAGAAATCCCAGTGTTTTGTTTTCTCTGGGAAATAGGTCCAAATGACTCTTTGAGTTTTAAGGTTGCAGTTAAAGGCAGCCAGGCGAAGTGCCTGAAGAACTGCATCCCATCAGTGGGAGTCATATTAGTGATCTGCAGGATTTAAAATTATTAATTTGGTGGTTCCTGAGGTCCAAAAGGTTGGAGACCCCTGCCCCACAGGATACATGGAGGCAAAAAATGGGATGCACAAAGGCAAAAAATGGGGTACATCGATGCCAGAAATGGGGAGGGTGCAGAGGTCAAAAACAGGGAGTGCGGAGACAGTGATAGCTGGTGGCACTCCCCGCAGAGTGGAACAGCAGATCATCACTATTCTGAGAGGCAGATCCAACCAACAATCAGCTGCTCATGCTAAATCAGGCTATGCTGAAGCTGACCAGACTGTTTGCTGTTTGCTGCAAGGAGGCAAACTGCTGGGAGGCAGAGGCAAAGGCAGATTTTTTTTTCTTGTTTTCTTCCCAAAAAGCTAGGTGTGAGTTTGGAATGTCTTATAGTCCCAAAAATATGATAATTTAAACTCAAATCCCACTAAAATCTGGCTGATACAATTGTTAGCTGATAGTTTATGGCTGGTATTCCCTTAGACTTTTTCTATTCTTCATATTTTCTAAAATTAATTTTGCAATCTTTATCAAAATTTCCTAATATGTAAGCAACAAACCCAGTATGCACATAATAAGGGCTAAGGGCTGAATTACTATATAAGGCTAAGAGCTAGAATCCCTAATTAGCAGTGAAACTCACTTTAATTATTTAAATAATTATAGGCTAATAACTATTTCTCATTTTAGCCTATTACACGGGGTTTGTGGGCAACCTGAGTTTTTTTAGGGGGAAAAAACCAACAATTATAATAGAATAGTCATTTGCTTTTATTTTCTGGAACTTGACCATAATCTTGAAATCAGAATAAAGTATCTCTGAAGGTGAAGGAAATAAGTCACAAGTCATGTTATAATGTCTCCCAAGGATGCTTCCCAGACATGTCAGGAGAGGAGCTGGTCAATGGCTCCTAGCAGCTTCTGAGAGGGATTTGGTGGAAGCACACAGCTTCAGCAGGACAGCCCTGAAGTTTCAGGTGGGGAAAGTATGAAGCTACATCTGGTCAGTGATGAGATAGAAGAACTGCCTTCTGCCCCTAAGCCAAGTACATGTAGGGTAGAGAAAAGGCAGGAGAAGAGAAAGTCAGCCAGATTACTGGTGAGGAGGCAGTCTTGCCCTTCTTGATGGGCTGCACCAGAAGCTGGCTATTTAGCACAATAGACAGATGGAAGCGATGTTTGGAACAACATGTTCATTTCCTAGCTATTTCATTGTGATTCTGGCCTTGCTTTGGATTGACACAGTGCCTTGATTTGAATCATGTCTTATGAACTCTGGATTTTTCTTATGATCTCTCTTGTATTGTGGATTTAATTTGTCTGGTGGGTTTATTTTGATTGCAAAACTTTAAAGAGACTCACTAGCTATTGCTCTGTGGACTAGCAGTGGTCTGCTTGTGGCTGGACTTAATTGAGACAGTTCTGGGATTTGGGTGAAGGGAGTTGCTGGGTAATATTAACAATGTGTGTATGCACATAATTATACATGCTACATCTGAAAATGTTATCTCTAAAGCAAAACACTTTACTATTCAGGATGAGAGATCAATTTTGTCATAGTAAGATCTTCAAATATGCCATTAAGCCTTCCTTTCTGTGCCATTTCAAGTGTATACACCAGAAAATGCTTGTCTAAGGGTTAATCCATTATGGGCCATCAGAATCTAGATAATGATGCTTGTTATTGTTATTATGCTTGTTAGTGAGAATCAAATGAGTTCTTAAGCGAGACAGACATAGTCTTCTCCGTTCTCATCCTTGAAGGTAATGTGTCTAGCTAGTTACTGTATTTTTCTGAAAGATGAATTTTCTAGGAGGTTAAATTGAGGAAAATCTTACATTCTGTGAGAATACAGAAAGTAAGAAAGTAAAGAAGCTACTCCCAAATTACTTCAAGAAACATAGATATTTCATTTCTGACCTTCTCCATTTGTAATGGTTAAGCATCTACAATGGAAAACATTCTCATGTGGATATGAAAAATAATAAGCTCTTCATTGCAATTCTCTAACCTGGCAAAGAACAAAAGATTGGCAAAATAGCTGTAACAGAGTGGAAATCAAAAGCACACTTATTCAAATCTAAAGGCCTGGTCCCACTGGCCGACGAACGCAAAACGTATGCATAAAGGACACAGCGGATGAGCAAAATTACGGGGGTGGCTCCATCCGTTATCATCCACTCCAAAAAGTGGTGAAAATTTGCATAAACAGAATGGAAAAGAACGGACGTGGGTAGTATGTAGCAGGGACAGAATAAACGGATGTACATAGGGAAGCCTATGGATGAAAAGCGGTGACACAGCGATACACCACGCCGGAAGGGTTCCGAGGGAGAAATTCAAAGAGCGGACGCATAGTGGAAGGTGGCGGAATGCCATAAGCGGGATTAAAGCGGGATGCATCTTATGACGCCTATAAGACAAACCCAAAGGGATGGCGCCGGATTCGTAAATCGGATGCCAAAGCGTTCACTTGCACATGCGGGGAGTATTGAATTGCGTCAGCTCCGGCGGATATAAAAAGGGATGCAGCACGGCAGTCAGGCATACAAGGGAAGATGTGCGCACACATACTCTTGCAGGAAACACCATGGTGTTGTCAGTCAGGCAGAGAAGGAGAAGCCCGTCCTACTCGTTCAATGCCTGCAAGGTGAAAGAAGGCCAGAAACCAGCCAAGCCCACCCCGGCACTCGACTCTGAAGCTGCTTGCATGCTGCTGTGCTGGAAGCCCTGTGCTGAAGGCCACTGCTGCTCAAGCCCCTGAAGGCCCTGCTGTTCCAGCCCCTGAAGGCCCTTCTGTCGCAGCCCTGAAGGCCTGCTGCTCAAGCCCCTGAAGGCCCTTATGCTAAAGCCCCTGAAGGCCCTGCTTTAGCCCTTGCCGAGTAGGGAGGAAGAGGAAGGGAAGGAGAAGGGAGAAAGAACAACAGTACAGAACCGTTTGCCGAGGAGCATGCAGGATGAGTGCTGGAATGGCTGAGGTGAGCAACGAGTACCTTGGAGAAAGGGCCAAGACGTATCGGGGACACCAAAAAAAAGGCAGGCATCTTGGAGAGGACAAGGCCAGAGAGCCTGGGTACACTGCAGAAGTACTTCCTTAGGATGGTGAAGACACATGCACACCTGGTATAGCAAGCTACACCTCCAAGAGAATGCCAGGAGACACTGTCAAGCTACTAACCGATACGTCAGCATGATCTGACAGATCCGCTCGGAGGCGACCCCATCTACCCATGCACTTTCCTGCTTGCAGAAGCCAGAATGCCAGCCCTGAGGCAGCCCTCTAGGATCTGCTCAGCTACCCCACCAGCAAGGACATGCTGCTTCCACGCAGGACAGCTTGAGGATAGCGCAGACTCTCACCCCCCCAAGACAGACTGTACTCTCCGGCATGCCGGCAGACTTTGGAGGATCCCTGGAGATCCACCCTGCTGTCACAAAATGGAGGAAGAAAAGCAATAGCCACCAGAGCCAACCCACCTCCCACCCCAGCTCCACCCCCAGCTCCACAGGATGCAGGCAGAGAGCAGGACTGGAAGGGCAGGACACAGTGTACTGTTGAGATATGGGACATCAATGAAGACCCAGCAGCAGAAACGTCTCTCTCTCAGGTTGATCCACTTGGACAGAGCATCCTTGAGCCGAACATCTTCATCAACCCTACGTGAGTCCAGAACCTGAGCGGTCCTGCCCGAGGACAGTCACAGGTTGTGAAACAGAAGATAACAGCACTGTTTGCACAACCATCCAAGGCCCCAGCTGAAGCTGCAAACTACCCAGTCCGTCCAGGTCTGCTCCTCCACCCCAAGCGATGTCACAGCCCTTCCACGGCTTTCAACAGCCCCTCACTTACCAAGGCTACGACTACCGGGACTTCCCACAGCAAAAGCAGAACGTTTTGAGCTGCACAAAAGTTTTGTGCAGCTCAAAACTTCTTGCACGGATGAAATTGCAGTGGATGGATGCTTAACAGATAGAGCATATGAAACATGTACGCAGTGAGTACACAACGGATGCATAGCGTTTTCCAACGGATGGCAAGCTTTTTTTAACGTTTACATCCTCTTTGCAACCGTTAAGTGCAGTGGGACCGGGCCTTTAGAATCAATGAGCCTTGGATTCACAAACTGAATACAAAAGTGTCTAGAGCACTTTTTAGCAAACAGAAGGAACAGAATAGGAAGGCAGTATTTTCTTCTTCATTTTATATGGTGGATAATTTCAAAAATGAAGTGCAATTAATTTAATCAAAAGTTATTAATTATGCTAATATTCATTTAAGTTCTAGCCTTGAATATACCTTTTTGGATTATGGTTGGTAATTATATGTAAATGCATATTCACAAGACTGTCACATGCCACATTGGTTAAAGAACAAAAAACATTTCTTTAAGAATAAACAACCTTAAGGCCCTGACACACTGGCCGACGGATGCAAAACGTTTGTAAAAAAGACACAGCGGACAAGCAAAATGTTCCATCCGTTGTTATCCGTTCTCAAAAGTGCCCCAAATTTGCATGACCAGAGCAGACAACATGGAAAGGAACGGACGGGGGGACGACGTAGGGCGGATGGAAAGCGGATGCTCCACGGAAGCCTAGTGGATGGAAGTGGATGGGAGCGGATGGCACATCGGCAAGGCTTCCGGGGGAGCACAGCAAAGCGGACGCGGAACGGAAAGAGCGGATGCAGAGCGGAAGCCTAGCGGATGCCTAGCATTCATTGCGCATGCGGGGAGAATGCATTGTGTCAGCCCCGCAGATATAAAGGGAAGCAGCTCGCAAGCAGGTCACCATTCAGATGAAAGACCTGCTTCCAGACACAGCTTGCCAGCCAGCCAGCAAGCAACCCAAGAAGAGAAGGAAGAAAAGGAAGCCTCTGCCATCTGCTGCAAGCCCTGGTAAGAGGGATAGCGCCACCCTTCCACCCCCTGGCCCTGACTCTGCTTCTGCTGGGGCTTCTGCTGCCCGGGCTCGCTCTTCTGCTGCTGGTGCTTCTGCTGATGCTGCTTCTGGAGGTGGTGCTTCTGCTGATGCTGCTTCTGGTGATGGTGCTTCTG
>BHFT01010680.1:0-10448 GCA_004320025.1 Laticauda laticaudata
ATTCTACGCGGGAGAAAACCCGAATAACCAAAGATCCACATACAAATACTCGCGAAAACCTCAGGAAACATATATATGTATGTATATATATGTTTCAGGAGCTGACTATTACCGTCTCACACAGCACGAAATGCAGTCTGGTAGAGGAGAGAAGAATCAATCAGTCGGTTTTTCCGGTGAAGAAACAAACCTCCGAGAAACACCTTGGAATTTTCGTTTTAGTTAGTGCACAGTTGTGGGAGAAACAGGTTGCCTGAGTTGGTGCACCATCTGGTGAAGTGGCTTCTGTTTTTGTTTCCACACTTGCAATGCTCCAATGCTGGTTTGCAATGGGTGTCATATCTTTGAGGAGGATACTGAGAAATAAAGCACATGGCATAACTTCTGTCGATGCAGACTTCTGCCAACTCCTTGTCAAAGGAATTTGCTGAATCCTTCCATTTAGACTGAAGTTTTCACTGGAGAAAACGAAACACCATCTATAAGACAAATGAGATCCTTGAGATAAAAGGCCCAGCAAAGCATCCAGACTATCAATTGACTAACCCTAATTTAAATAATTAAATTGCATGACCCATTAAACTGATACAAAGTCTGACCAAATAGATTAGTCTGTTTTCCAGGGTGGAGGATAGAATTTTTTTTGGGTCTTCTTCTTTGAAGGATAATAATTAGTAGATGTTGCATTATTTATAGAAACCCTTCTGATTTTGACATTTGAAAATAGGAAGTTCATAAACACACCAAATTGAGATTTCATCTCCGTAGGTACCGGTTTGCAGTAAATACAGCTGTCACAATCTCATATCTCATGCTTCAGTTTCACTAGCTATTTATTTGTGATGATATGCCAAAGAAATAATGCATGTTTTAAATTCCACCCCATCCATTAGAATTTTTTTAAACCACAAAATATGCAGTCATATCATGGAGGAAACCATGGTAAGAACACAGATGCCATAAGACAAAGGATGAGAATGTCCTTTGTATGAATTCCATCATTACACATATCAGATATAATATGTACTCTCAGAATGGGAGGACTCCACATTGCTAGCTGGACATGGCCAGCAGGGGGCAGCCTTCTCACTTACTCCTTACTGCCAACTCACTGCTGCCAACTCTTTGCAGGACATCTCAACACTGTAAATTTGATGGGGGGACAGCTTGCAACAATGCACTGGATGGAGAGCTGAGTAGGTGAGTGGGCTGTTAGAGAAGGGTGGTGATGGGTGGGGTTGCACCAAATAGGAGTCACAACACTCACTTCTTGACCTCATTGATTCCCAAAGCTGCCCTTATGAGCCATGGTGGCACAGTGGTTAGAGTGAGGTACTACAGGCTACTTCTGCTGACTGCTGGCTGCCTGCAATTTGGCAGGTCGGATCCCACCAGGCTCAAGGTTGACTTAGCCTTCCATCCTTCTGAGGTGGGTAAAATGAGGAGCCAGATTGTTGGGGGCAAGAGGCCGACTCTTAGAGAGGGCTGTAAGGCACTGTGAAGCAGTATATAGTCTAAATGCTATTGCTTATATTGGAGCAAGAGGCTTACCATTTTGACACTCCACCCCACTCGCTTCCCATCTGCTGCAGTTCCGCCAGTCGCTGCCCTCCTCTGATAGGTCTCATGTCCATGCACTCAACTCTCCATCCAGCACCTGCAGCAAGCTGTCTCCACAGAGAAATTACAATGTTGAGATGTCCTGCAAAGAGATTGTGGAAGTGAGTTGGCAGCAAGGAGTCAGCATTGGTGAGAAGGTCACCCCCTGCTAGCTGTGTCAAGCTGGTGGCATAATAGTCCCACATACTGCGTCTATAACATTTAAATTAAAGCAAAACCATTGGAAGTTCTACCAAACTTCCTTAAGGGAAACTTCCACATTCAAGTTGGACTGCAGATCAGGGCACAACTGAGTTTCTATCTTATATGTTATCCAGTTGAGTCCACTGTGAAGTAGCTATCTCTTGAATCGAAAACATTTATGTCTACAGCCAACTATTTCCCTTTCACTCCATCCGCAATTCCTCTCCTTATTTTTGTTCTAGTAAATATGCCTACACATGTCAGTACTGTAAACCACAGCAGAAAAGAAATTGACCCGTTTGATGCATTTCTGTTCAGTGATTGCTCTCCAGGTCACAGGGCTAAATGGTCTGGCGGTTCACATAGAAACAAGTTATTGGAGTTGTAGCTTCTATTTTCACAAGTGTTTTCAAAAAAGGCATTCTCTTTTTCACTTTGTATTCATGGACAGAACAACAAGGGAGAAAAGAGGAAGCAATATTGGCTGCCTGCAGTATTTGACAGTTTTTTAGTTCGGGATACATTTTTGAATTATTGAAAAGTAGGTGCTTAACTTGTGAATTATTCATCTCATTAAAAAATGCAGAGTTTTAAAAATGAATTGCTTAAACACAGCATGGGTACATGCATTTAGGAGATTATCTTCCACCATTGTTCACTTTCAATTGGTACCAGTCAGAGGTTTTGGTGACCACTATCAAGATAAAGCTAAAAGCTTAAATATTTCTTAAGCCAATTTCTTTTTCAAATAGGGCCAAGATGGGAGCAAGCAAGTTAAAGTTCCCATGAGAAATATTCTTTAGCTTTGGAAATGAATACATGGATTAGATGCTTGTTAGAGTTTGTTTAAGTGGCCTATCAGCTTGAGGAATAAATATATAACATAATCAAATGCTTGGAACCCAAATTATCTTAAATAAAAGCAATGTCAAACCATACTCACAATGTTGTGGAGAAAATAGGGATACATTCATAAAGTCAAAGAAATTGAATTTTAGTTGAGGGTATTTATAATATTATCTGGTGCCAGCAGCTATCCCTGAAATTTGGTGCCAACAGCTATCCCTGAGAATATCTCATATGTCAAGAGCCAGATATTCCTTGAGTTTCCAAGTTATCTACTTACATTGAAAAACAGACTTTGAAAGGCTGTAATATCCCTGACAGAAATAATCCAGATGTTTGCAAACTCTAGAGATTTGGAATTACTTGTATATCCTGGCTTTCTTTTTTGGTATATTTTTGTGCGGGAATGTATTGTATATTATTTGGATCGAAACCTCAGACTTACTTTTGATTTTATTCAAGGATTATGGCTTATCCAACTTCAAAAGTTGTTATCTTGGGTTTCTAAAATTTAGAAAATACCTTGCCAAGTTCTGAGAGTGTGCAGCATAATCCTAGAGCCGATACGGCCTCCCATGAATTTTTCAACAACAAAACAGGAAGCAAACAACACTGGAAATATAAGCAAATCTTGGAGCAAATGTTTTTGAAGATAAATGATTCATATCCAAAGCTGCTTTACTAAAGGAGGGTGAAGATATCTCTCCTTAAAGCAAATCATTTCAATACATGCTTCCCCCACTACTCCATCCAAGTTTAACAGATGGCTAAAGCAAGGATATGCAACTTAAGTAATTCACCTAATGATTAATCTTCAATCCAACATGGACATTGATATATTTTTGAGACTTCCTGGAAAGTTTTATAACTTGCAAGTTCTGGAATTAATTCACTTTAAGGGCCGTTTGATTTTATAAAACTAATAGAATTGGGAGTTCCACATTAGAGGTGGCTGCTGGATTTATGGTAATACCCACCTCTTTTCTCTTGCTCTCTGCTCTCTACTCATCCATCTTTTTGGCTATCAAATTGATGTATTCTCACTGTGTTCTTTTTTCTTGTTTACTTTATGATTCTATTACTTTATTTCTGTTCTATTTACTTTTATTTCTGTTCCTTTCATTTCCTTCCTTGCTCTCTTGCTCTTATTTTGGAAACACTGAGGCACTTCTGGGTTGAAGGATCAGCCAGTAACATCACCATTCCCTAGAGGAAACTTGGACGGGAGTTTCTTTCATGTCCCCATTGAGTGGCTCATGGAAGTGGTACCCAACTATCTACTCTTAATCGGCCATCATTAAGCAACACTTGAACATAGGATTGCTGATTTTCAGCCCAGCATCCTAACCATGTAAGACACCAGGCTCCCCATTTTCTTCCTTATTATTATTATCATCGTAAGTTTACATTTTAAATAAATGCTCAAATATGAATGTCCTAGAAGAACAGAATAACAGAGTTGGAAGGATCCTTGGAGACCTTCTAATCCAACCATCCACTCAAATAGAAGATCAGCCCATACCACGTCATGTCTCTTTTTCAAAGTTAAGTGAGATAGAACTCACTTAATAACTGCCTCATTCAGAAACAGAAATTTGGGGCTCAATTGTGTTGGTAAGTCAAGTATTACCTGTGCTTCTGAAGTCCCCCCTTTATTCAAAAGCATCAGAAGAGTTATTTCTCAAATGCAATACATATAGTTCTCAACCTATGACAACAATCAAGCCCAATGTCAGTTGCCAAGCATGTGATGACCCAAAGAGGAGTGGCACAAAGGCAACATAGTCACATAGTAAGAAGAATCCCTTTAATACCTCCAACTTTGCCCCCAGTGTCCAGGTTACCTTTGGCTGGAGAAAAAACTCTCCCAAGAATAGTCTTTAAGTGGAGGAAATTCAGTCCAAAAACAAAGTACATACAAACTTTAAATAAAAATCCACACAAGCCACACTGCAGCAATTAACTGGACAGGGCAGGAGAAGGAATTGCAGACTAGAAAGGCCAACAAAACACACACAGTTGGGAAGACACCAGGAACCCAGATAAACTTCAACAATACCAGATAACTCTCAATTTGCTCTCAACAGTTGGCTATGTGCAACCTCCCTTTTTAAACACTGTGTTCTCAGCTGCATCTAATGAAGGGAATCAGGGCCCTTTCCTTCCCTGTAAGCCATGCAACTCATGTTGCTCCCTTCTCTGTTCTTCCCTGCATGCCCTAGGATGAAGAGAGGATGGGCCTGGGTCTTCCTCCAAATTCCCTCTCCCTTGTTCTACCTCCCCCTGCTCTGCCCAGCTGGTCTTTGCCCTTCCCTAGTGTCTTCCACAGCCAACAGAGCTACACTCCCACTCCCTGTCAGCTGTTCAACCTCCCCCTCAGAATCAGATTCCAACGGGGATATGACAAAGCAAGACATTTGCCAAGACAATTTGCCCCACTCCACAACTACTTCCCGACGCAATTGTCAAGTGAATCACTGCAATTGTTAAATTAGTAACACCAGCGGTAGGATTCAAATAATTTAATATTCTCTGCCCTGATGACTGGCTCGGTGGGCATGGCCATGGTGGGCATGGTGGCCAGAGGTTTGTGACAGGCAGCACTCAACCTACTGCAAACCCCTGGGAGCAAAAACGGGCTGCGGAGGGGGGGCTGCACTGCAAACCCCCTGTACCTTGTTTTAGGCCTAGTAGGCCTCTCTGCACTTACCTGGGAGTCAAAACAGGGCGCACAGGGACTCCTGGAAGAGGTGGGGTGGGGCCACCCAGCAATTTGGCAACCAGTTTGGCCAAGGTGATGCAAATCGGTTGAATCCCACCACTGAGCGATACTACAGTACTTGAGCAAGATGTTTGGTTGAGATTGTCATATATGGGACTGATTGGGGTAGACTGTAGGGGTGACACTGAAATAATGTTTAATTTTGTCATTTATAGCAATACCCTCAGACTTATATATTGCTTCACAGTGCTTTTACAGCCCTCTCTAAGCAGTTTACAGAATCAGCGTATTACTCCCAACAATCTGGGTCCTCCTTTTACCCACCTTGGAATAGAATAGAATAGAATAGAATAGAATACTTTATTGGCGAAGTGTGACTGGACACACAAGGAATTTGTCTTGCTGCAAATGCTTTCAGTGTACATAAAAGAAAAGAGACATTCATCAAGAGTCAAGAATCATCAGGTACAACACTTAGTGATAGTCATAGGGTACAATACAGTAGAGTAGAATAGAGTAGAGTAGAGTAGAGTAGAGTAGAGTAGAGTAGAGTAGAGTAGAGTAGAGTAGAGTAGANGTAGAGTAGAGTAGAGTAGAATAGAATAGAATAGAATAGAATAGAATAGAATAGAATAGAATAGAATAGCATACTTTATTGGCCAAGTGTGATTAGACACACAAGGAATTTATCTTGCTGTAAATACTCTCAGTATAAAGAAAATATACATTCATTAAGAATCAAGATCATAACGTACAGCACTTAATGATAGTCATAGGGTACAATAAGCAATCAAATCAAACTAAGAAACAGTCAGTATAAATCATAAGGATACGAGTGACAAAGATACAGTCCTACAATCATAAGTGGAAGGGGATGGGTGATAAGGAGTGATGAGAAGATTAACAGTAACAGTAGTGCACACTTTGTAAATAGTTGAACAGCATTGAGGGAATTATTTGTTTGGCAGAGTGATGGCTTTCGGGAAAAAACTCTCCTTGTGTCTAGTTGTTCTGCTGTGCAGTGCTCTACAGCGTCATTTTGAGGGAAGGAGTTGAAACAGTTTATGTCCATATGTGAGGGGTCTGTAAATATTTTCATAGCCCTCTTTTTTGACTGTGCAATATAGAGGTCCTCAATGGAAGGCAGGTGGGTAGTAATTGTTTTTTCTGCAGTCCTAATTATCCTTTGAAGTCTGTGTCTGTCCTGTTGAGTTGCAGAACCAAACCAGACAGTCATAGAAGTGCAGATGACAGACTCAGTAATTCCTCTGTAGAACTGGATCAGTTCTTGGGCAGTTTGAGCTTCCTGAGTTGGAGCTTTTTTGATGGCATTTTTGATGTTAGGTCTTGTGATATAACAGAACCTAGAAATTTGAAGGTCTCTATTGTTGATACTGTGTTGTCTAATATTGTAAGAGGTGGTAGTATGGGAAGGTTTCTTCTAAAGTCTACCACCATTTTTATGGTTTTGAGTGTATTCAGTTCCAGATTATTCCAGTTCCAGAAGGATGGAAGGCTGAGTCAACCTTGAGCCTGGTGGGATTCGATCTGACAAATTGCAGTAGGAATAGCTTGCAATATTGCACTTTAACCACTGTGCCACTGAGGCTCCTTTATAATTGTTTGTATTAAGTTATTGTATTTTATTCCAATTCCCTTTTAATTTTTTTATTGGAGTTTAGTGATAATTTGTGTTTGGAACTCTGCACTTTGATGTGGCCCATGGGTTAATCAATAAAGTAAAGTAGTAATATAGTGGACAAGTGAATCTGGCTTTGAGTCAATTTATTCTCCAAAGCACTCCAAGGACAGGACAAGAAGCAATGGATGGAAACTAATCCAGGAGAGAAGCAACCCAGAACTAAGGAAATTTCTTGACAGTTAGAACAATTAACCAGTGGAACAACTTCCCTCCAGAAGTTGTGAATGCTCCAACACTGGAAGTTTTTTTTAAAAAGATTGGAAAACCTTTTGCCTGGAATGGTATAGTGCTTCCTGCCTGAACAGGGGGTTGGACTAGAAGACCTCCAAGGTCCTTTCCAACTGTGTTATTCTGTTCTGTTCTACTCTATTTCTACAAAACTACAGTTATGTCTACAAGCCCCAAATGACTATGATTTCCACTTCACACACCAACGAACCGGCTGCTTCATATTAGGGTCATTTTGGCAAAGTATTCCATCATTCATTTCTTTATGCCATTCAATTTTTTACAAATTCATCTGAAATCTTGTTTACTGCTTATTATACTTTCCCCACAGCTTATGCTTCTGGATTACATTAGCACAAGATTGCTACAAGATCCACGGTTAATGGTGTTTCTTAACATCTACAAGGAATTTGAAAAATAAACCAGGGATTCCTGTTTAGGACAGGATAGACACAGACTTCAGAGGATAATTAGGAATGCAGAAAAAAAACAATTACCTGCCTTCAATTGAGACCTGTATGCTACACGAGTCAAAAAGAGGCCTGTGAAAATACCTACAGACCCCTCACATCCTGGACATAAACTGTTTTAACTCCTTCCCTCAGAAGGACGCTATGGAGTCCTGCACAGCAGAACAACTAGACACACAAGAACAGGGTTTTTTTTTCCCAAAAGCCATCACTCTGCAAAACAAATAATTCCCTCAACACTGTTCAACTATTACAAACTATTACTATTATTACTGTTAATCTTCTCATCACTCCTTATCACCCATCCCCTCCCACTTGTGACTGTGTGACTGTAACTTTGTCACTTGTATCCTTATATTGACTGTTTCCTAGTATGATTTCTAAGCAACCAAACAGACAGCGTCTTTTCTCAGACTACAAAATGAAACAAGTCGGGAAAAAATGAACAAGCAAGGACAGATGAAGCTCCATCCAAGGGATTCCAACCCAG
This sequence comes from Laticauda laticaudata, assembly GCA_004320025.1. Lineage (NCBI taxonomy): Eukaryota > Metazoa > Chordata > Lepidosauria > Squamata > Elapidae > Laticauda > Laticauda laticaudata. Next base: position 8,262 of record BHFT01010680.1, read on the forward strand.
AAAGTGGTCTCTGTAATGAGCAAAAAGGCCATTTATATAAGACTGCATGCCAGTGATCTTATTTCTCCACTCATCTCTGCACCCACTTTATATGAAATCCTGTTGACTTTCTCGAATGGTCTGGATGCATAATTGCCATTTAGAGACTGGGACTCAAGGCAGAGATTGATTTAGTGTAATTCCTCAAAAGCAGCTCTGTTTCCAGTCCACCTGGTGACCTCTTATTGATTTTTATGTGCAACAAATGTGGATTTTCCACTGAGATTTCTTCTTACCATCCTCCCTTTGCATTTATATCCCACTCCAATCAAATATACCTCTGGCAGTTTACAAGACACATAGAAAAGGACTAAAGCATCCATTGTAAACTAATTAAAAGCAGCTAATCAATAAACCATAAAGTCATCAAATATAATGGACTAAAACACACACTATCATGTTGAATCAATACATGCATTGATGGATAATTCTAGATTATAAATGCTCTGAGAAGCAGCTCGATGTTTAACATTTCCCTTAAAGCAATCAAAGAGGATCAAGCCAGATTTTCCCGGAAGGCTGTTGCAGAAAGCCAAGTTACAGCTTGTGGCTACAGAGACTGGCTTCTTAGAAATGCAACCGTGTCAGATATCAACTTGTATGACCATGAGAGCAGTTTTCCAGTGTTTGCCACAAAGAAGATGGGGTCAACTTATTCTCCAAAGCACCAGAAGTCAAGACAAGAAGCAATGGATGGAAAATTAATCAAGGACAGAAGCAACCTGGAATTAAGGAGAAATTCCCTAACAATGAGGACAATACACCTCTACCCATACATGCACAATCCCCCATGTGCATCCCCCCACACATGCATGTACAACCCCGACATGCACCTCACCCCTCACACATGCACAGCAAAGACCCAAAGACCAGCTGGCTGGCGGGAGGCATGCACCTGCATGCACAGCAGAGCTGAGCTGGGGCGACAGCTTGCATGCCCAGAGAGAGGGCTCTGCATGCCACCTCTGGAACGCATGCCATAGGTTCACCATCACATGTACAATATCTCTTGCTTGAGAAGGGGTTGGACTGGAAGACCTCCAAGGTCCCTTCCAAGCTCTACTCTGATTGTTTGATAGCAGTCAAGCCAGTTCAGTTTGGGAATAAGCAGTCTGGGAGATAACAAAGTCCCAAGTTTGTCCCACACAGGTCACTGCATTTCAGAACAGCTGTAATTTCCAAGTAGTCATAAAAGGATCTTCCTATAAAATACTTTGCAGTAGTGTAAGTAGTAGTATGAATGGGAGAACAATCAACACATGGAACAGAAGTTCCCTTCAGAAGTTATGGGAGCTTCATCACTGGAAGCTTTCAAGAAGAGCTTGGACTGCCATCTGTCAGTAATTATATATGGTCTCCTGCTTAGGTGGGGGGTTGGACTAGATGACCTACAAGGTCCCTTCCAACTCTGTTCATCTGAATCTGCTATGCTGTCTAGGTTCTCTGAAGACAATTGGTGCTTCCAGATGAATCTGAGCAAAGTGCACTGATGATGTTACCTAGTTTGGTAAGGAAACATCTGCAAGAAAACAACCAAGTTAAGAGAGCACCAGTTCAACCCGGAGCTGCAAATATTCTCTACTATTGATTATAATTTTGTGTGGCCTCTACATTCCCAAAGTGTATATGGGAGGTAGGCAGAGGCTGGAGAATGAAGGGATGAATGTGTCCTATTCCCCCAAACCATGAAGATCTCATAAATGTCCTAAATTTATTCTATTATGTCTTGCAGCAAAACAATGGGATTCCCAGAAGGCTTCTTTTTTGAGCTCACATCATGGAAACACTGTTTAATATTTCATGTTTCCTTCTTCTTCTTTTCAATAGTGTCCAAATCTTGGGATATCCCCACAGTTTTCTGCAAGGTTTTTTTAGAAGTAGATAGTTATTGTCTCCTTTTTGTAGCTGAGAGAGAGGAGTGAATTACTCAGGGTCACCCAGATGACTTACACCTAATAGAGGACTAGAACTGCCAGCTGGCTTAACAACTTCATCAAAATGATTCTTGTTATTATTATTACCTATATTGTCAGAGTACAACATGTGTACAATTGTTCCACGTTTAGGGATGATTTAAAATGGTGCTGCCTGATGATGGCAGATGAGATTCTGCTGAAATGTTGCTACAACTTTAACAGAACTACAATG
>BHFT01010681.1:0-5000 GCA_004320025.1 Laticauda laticaudata
CAAGCAGCTGGTCCTGAAAGATTTTTCAAAGATTATGCTTAGAGGTTCCCATCCTTGACTTTGGAACAAGAACAACATTTTTTAAAAAAAATGACATTGTGAAGTGGAAAGCAGCATCACCCACACACATTCCTTTATGCCTCCTTTTCACCTTACCCATGTATGATGGGAGGTGGAAATTTATCTTTGCTGCAGATGTCAGTTTAAATACTTAACTATTTGATTATCTACCTTGGAGATACTTGGAAATAAATTTCACTCTCATAGGGTTTGCTGGCTGGGGCAACCAATGTTGTCACTTCTGTTGACACAAGATCCCTTCCCTGATCGGTGACTCTTGGTTCACACCCAATAAGCACATATGATATGTGAAGTTATATTTGCTGTGGTTATTTTAATAGTTGACAGTGCTTCACAGGTCAAATACTTACATTGAGCTACAGTTTCTATTCAATGATCATTGTCTTAATCTGGAAGTAGCTATTTATATTTATAACATGTCACTAAGTATCATGGAGTTTTTGGCTAATATATTTATTGCAATGCCCATCCATAAGTATTTATTATTGTGAAGAAGCATAAAAGCCAAGTCCAGATGCTGGTCCTGGATTGGGGGTGGGTGGGTAAGGGATCCTGTTGTTTCTTGTCTTCCTTTGTAAAAATTTTGTTTTTATTATCGTTTTAAAAAAGCAATGAACAACAAACAATGAACATTTGTTGGATCAGAGGTTGTGCGTGCTGGCTGCAGGGAAGCTGATCTAACAAAGATAAATTTCCAAATGTGGGGTCCCACATTACAGTCACAAATTGTTTTTGTAATAATATTTACGTAAGTATTGCATTTCCACGGCATCTAAATGCAAAACATGCACTGGAAGAAAATGCATCCAGTTTAAGCTCTTCAGTTTCTGTCCATATTATTCTCAATGAACAAATTTTAAATCTACATTTAATCAAAGCTAAGTGTCACATTACTATGCAGTGATTTGCTCTCTATTGCTTTCATGTCTTTATTCACTCACCAGCTGTCTGAACAGAAATCCACAGAAATGTATTTGGGCATGCCAACAACATGCCTTTGCATGCACAACATTAATATAAAAATACAAGGTTTTTATATTGACATGACTTATTTCTAGTAATGTATTTAGGGAGAATAAGAATGGACATTATTAAATTTTAAAGATTACTATGAGTGTCCGTAATTAAACTGATCATTTACATTTACTACTACTTCTGTAATATTCTGTTCTTGCATAAATGCTCATCTATGTATAACTCATACATGAATAATATTTAATTCCCATCACAATCACCATATAACCCTTTTCAGTAAAACTGAGAAACAAGGGCACTACAGCTCATTAATGGCATAATTGATTTCAAATGAAATAACTGATTTATTTATGCATCATAAATTAAATATTTGCATATCTAATCAGGTTTTAATCAAAGCTGCCCATTGTGATAAAGTATTTATTTTTGTAAGAGAAACTTACTTACGTAACTTTCAGCTTTCTATAATAGATTTCTATATTTTTTTAATTCAGTCAAACCTGTTACATAGTACTGTATTTTTTTTAAAATTAGATGCTATTATCATTTTTGGATATTGTCCATTTTATTGAATTTCTGTCAAATACTATATTGTTTAAAAAAGGTAAGTTGGGAAATCTATGAATTATGATGCTGAGCCTGAGATCTTGAGTGACACTGGATTTAAATATTTTGCAGTCCTTACGAATAAAAGGCTTATCCTCTTTTCCTGATCAATGAGAAGAAGAAGAAAAAACTCCCATTCAAATTGTGCATGTTCTTCACTTGGATGTGCTGATTAAAAAAAAATACATAAGATACAAAACTGCTTTGATTCTCCCCAAGCCAATGTAAGAGCCGCATTGGCCCAACAATAACTGACTGTGGGTGCCTTGAATGACTCTGCTAGGATTTTATTGCCCTCAAAGACATAATTATCATTATTTTCCTATTAACCCCGAGACTGAATGGGCTAATAAGAGAGAAATCCTCAGACAGGTTCCGGAATGTATCTTACCCCATTGTGTTGGGTAAATAACATGGCATTATTCAAAAAGGCTGCAATTAGAGTAGAATTGAAAACCCTCTTGCTGCAGTTTTTCTAGCCGTGCAAATGAGCTCTTTTGAAATCAGCCTTAGGAAGAAAAGAGCCACCACAGTCTGGCTTCGTCTGAAACAGCGCTGCTACCCGGCTGCCTCCCAAGCAGATCCTTTCTCTACTTCAGCCTCATCTGCCTTGCCCAGGGAAGGCCTCTGGTATTTGCACACTGCACATTGTAGTGCAAAGGTGTCCCTAAAGTTCTTTGTTCATTGCACATCTACCTCAGAAAAATGCCCCCATGACGCCACTATTTTTGCTGTGTAGGAACTCCTCCACTTACTATAATAATTATAATAATTGTAATAATTGATAATTATAAAAATAATTATAATAATTGAGCCCAAAATTTATGTTGCTAAGTGGAACATTTGTTCATAGCACTTAGCAACAGCAGTTAGATTTATGTACCGCTTTACAACCCTCTCTAAGCAGTTTTAGAGTCAGCCTATTTCCCCCAACAATCTAAAATGGTAAACAATCTTTACCATTTAAACTCATTTTAAGTCAGTTTGGTCCCCATTTTATGATCTTTCTTCCCAGACCTGTTAAGTAAACCATGACAGTTGTTCAGTTAGTAATAAGTTTAGATAGATTCAGATTCAGATTAACAGATTTGGAAGGGACCTTGAGGCTATCTAGTCCAACCCCCTGACCAAGCAGAAGACCCTACACCATTTCTGACAGGTGGCAGTCCAATCTCTTCTTGAAAGCCTCCAGTGATGAAGCTCCCACAACTTCTGAAGGCAAAAGCTGTCCGATTGGTTGGTTGTTCTCACTCATTCTCAATGGAAGGATTTAAAGCAGGAGAAAGTTACCAAGTCATCATGTCTAGGGCAGGAATCTTGGGTGAGAGTGACCATGTCATACTAGAATTCAACATAACACAAACACAAGCAACAGAACATAATGAAACACAAAGCAACAGACATAATGACACCAGAGTCTTGGATTTTAAAAGAGCTGATTTCAATAAACTCAGAGAGAACTTGGGAAAGATTCATGGATGAAATCCTAAAGGGGAAAATAACTCAAGAATCTTGGGAAACTCTAAAAAGTATGATCATAGAAGCCCAGACCAGCACAATACCACTGAGAAAAAAAAACAAGAAAATCAAGAAGAAACCAGCATGGCTACACAAAGATCTCTCTGGCAAATTGAAAGGAAAAAAAAAGGACAAAGTACAAAAAAATGGAAAGAAGGACATACACAATAAGGCAGAATATCAGCAATAGCCAGAATCTGCAAAAGACGAGTTAGGATAGCAAAGGCCAGAACAAAACAAAGACTTGCCAACAAAAGTCAAAGATAATTTAAAAGTTTCTTCCAACATATAAATAACAAGAAAAAAACTCAAGAAACAGTCGGTCCACTAAAGAGAGAAGATGACAAGGAAGTATCAGGCAACAGAGAGAAAGCAAACTGCCTTAACTGATTCTTGCCTCTGTCTTCACACAAAAAGAAACATAAGCTCAACCACCAAAAACATAACTGTAAAAGACAGAACAGAAATAAAGATCTAAAATAAGCAAACAAATATGTAAGAGAACACCTGTCTGATCTTGATGAAAACAAATCACCGGGGCCTGATGGTTTACATCCCAGGGTTTTAAAGGAGCTGCAGAGGTCAACTAGAACCACGTGCACCATATTTTCTTCAAAAATCCTGGAGCAACCGGGGAGCTACCAGAGGACTGGAAAAGAGCGATGTGGTTTCCCATCTTTCAAAAAAGGAAAAAAAAACAGATCCAGAAACTATAGACCAATCAGCCACACATCATACCTGGGAAAGATACTGGAAAAGATAATAAAAGAACAGATCTGCAACATCTAGAAACAAGTAAAGTAATAACTAGCAGTCAGCAGCGGTTTTTGTTAAAAACAGATCATGCCAAACCCATCTATTTATTCTTCAACACAGTGACTAATTAGTAGACCAGCCAAAATACTGTGGACATAAATATATTTTAGATTTCAGCAGGCATTCGATAAAGTAACCACAACCTACTTCTTAGTAAGCTAGAAAAAAGTGAATAGATAGCACCACCACTAGATGGACTCTCAACTGGTTGACAACCAATATTCAACAAGTATCCTTAATGGGTCTAAGTCTACATGGAGGCGAAGTAAGCAAGTGGGATGCCACAAGGTTCTATCTTAGGCCCAGACTCTTCAATATCTTCATTAATTGACTAGATAACCAAATAGAAGGGGAACTTACCAAATTTGCAGATGATACTAAGCTGGCAGGAATAAGCTAACACCCAAGATGGAAACTGAACAAGGAGAGATTTAACTTGGAAACAAGGAGAAACTTCTGACAGTGAAACAATCAACCAATGGGAACAGCTTGCCCTCGGAAGTTGTGGGAGCGCATCACTTGAGACTTTCAAGAAGAGATTGGACTGCCATTTGTCAGAAATGTGTAGGCATCTCCCGCTTGGCAGGGGGTTGGACTAGATGACTACACAAGGTCCCTTCCAACTCTGATATCTATTTTATTTGTATTATCTGTAGGGCTGGCGTATCTTCCCTGTACCCAACTGGGGGAAGGGGACTGGGAGGGGATTTGGGGGGAGAGAAAGTTTAGTTATAAGAGGAATCTGGTTTCCCCTAATTGACTTTGCTTGTTCAAAGGTCACCATAAGCTGATCACAGACCACTGGACACTACAACTCTCATAAATATAAACTAGTTCCCAAGCTAATTTGACACGTGACCAAAGGGATGCGGCCACGGTTAGCTGCAAGTGTGGAAATATGGTTCATCAGTCCATTTTTTCGAGCACTGTTGTAATATTGGTCACTAAATGAACCACGGTAAGTCAAGGAAGTTGACGAAGTTCCTATTGTTTAAAAGGATGGT